>WSXT02167567.1:0-23591 GCA_011762715.2 Neuroterus valhalla | reverse complement strand
AAGAAGTGGGAGCGGGGGAAAGGATAAGGGCAAAGTGATGCAGAGCAAATGCCGAATGGAAGATAAGAGGGTTCACGTTGAGCACAACCTGATACAAAGAGAGAGGTATATTCAGGGAGTGAGCATTCTCTAATGCTTGATGACAGAGCTAGAAAGGAGAGGAGTAAAGGGGGAACGGCAAAGTTAGGATACAAGAACATGGAAATTGAGGAGACAATGTGGGTTTGGGATGAAAGAAAAAAGGGAGAGCTAAAAGAAGTGCAGGGGGGCTTGTTTCGTAGGAAGTAGAGGGGTGGGGGAACAGCATGGCGGAGGAGTAGTAAAGGTTCTATTTCGGAATGTATCAGGGGTGGAGAAGGAAGATGAGGACTTCTGGAGTTTCTGTAGGGATTTGATGTGGTGGGCTGATAGAAACGTAGGTGGTAGGCAAGGAGTGGGGTGGAATAGAATCGAGGCTATCAAGGGGGTTTAGGTGGAGGCTCCAAGAGGTGGTAAGAACAAAAAATGAAGGTAGAGGAAGTTACAACTGGGATCAGGGAAATGTTTGAAGAAGATATTCACGGTGGGAGCGAGTGGCAAGGGGTACAAATGAGGGCTGTAAGGATAGGAGGGTTGACGTGCAAATTTGTGACTGTGTAAAATAGGTGGTATTGAAGGGGGTGGGGGGTTTAAATGCGAGAAGGGGGAAGGGAGAGGGTCTCTACAGGAATGGGGAAAGGTTTGAAAGGAGATCGAAGGACACGGTCATGAATAAGGAGGGGGAGATTTTGAGAGACTGGATGATAGATAGAGAGCGGGTAGAGTGAGAGAGGGGGAGAGGGATAGAACACGTATGTGAGTAAGGTGGAGACATCGGTTGAAGAATATGTGGTCATACATATGCATGGGCGGAAGGAGACGGAGAGATTCGCAGTAGAAGGGAGGATGGAATATAACCAGAGGCCTCTAATCTTGTGGATCAGAGGGGATGGCTGTGAAAGGCGAGGAGAAGAAGAAGTTTCGATGGGAGAGAGGAAGATATGGATGGGGAAGGCAATAGAAAAGTACCAGGAGCAGCTAGGGGAAGTAAGTTTTGAAGGGGAGTCGGTGGAAGGGATATGTGGAATCTGAAAGTGAAGGTAACAGAGTGTCAGCAGAAGAGGTTCAGAAAGAAGAAGAAAGGATTAGTGAAACCAGGCTGGGAAAGGGAATGTGAAAAGATGAAGGGAAGGGTGAAAAGGAAGTACAAGTGGAATGACGGAACTGCGAAGAGAAAGAAGTACATTGAGATGAGGAAGGAGTTTAGGTTGTTCTATGAAAGAAAAGAGCAAGGGAAAAAGAAAAAACGAAGAATAAACGTTTATATATCTATATTGAAACAATTCTTGAGGTAAGTGCTTCTATTTCAGAATTTTCATGAAGATTGGAATGGAATCTACTTTCTTGTGACTTTTTTTACATCATAAGAAGAACACAAAATGGCCAACAAATTAATATAAGACTTTCATCTCCATCCTTTTGGACTCATTCGGGAATAAGAATTCTCCTAAGCCAATCTTCCTTACGATATGCTCCGCGAGATTAGAGCAGAAAATTTTAGTTGCTCGAAACGAAAATGTTTTGCGATCCTCTCCGTAGGATTGTAGAAAACATCAATATGATTTAATCCACTATTCCCCATCTAAGGAAAAAATCAACATGACTCTGAACAAAAGTTTATCGCGAACTTCTCTGCGGGGTCGGAAGAAACATCAGGATCCTTGCTAAGGGAACAGAGAGAGTATCAAAATTCTCCTGAGAAAACTATTCTCACGATCTTTCCCGCAGAATCAGATAATATATCTATTCTTCCTTATTGAGGAATGAAGTCTGTCCATGGGAAATTGATCGATTCCAACTGTTGAAAACCACTTTATTATTGTTTTCATTGTTATATTGTTGTTTAACGAAAGTAGAATAGTGGTTTCATAAGACTCGTAGCATCTACTAAAACCATAATCGAAGTTCCTTCCAGTTTTTGACCACTCTAGGAAATGCGAAATTATAAAAATTCAATGAGAAAATACTTACTCTTTCTTTTATGTCAAGTATTTGTAGCACTCGAGTAGGTCCATCAGTAGTGACCCTGATGGACAAAAATCCAGAACCGGGCCTTAATCTTTGCCTGCTCACACGCTGTTCAATCGGAGGAGGACTGCAGTGAGTTTCAGGTCCCAACACTGCTTCACTCCCTAAAAAATTACAAAATTATAATCCTTACAAGTAGTCTGAAGAAACTAAATATTAAAAAAAACAATGAGGTCTCGGAGAATAACAGACAGTCTTGCAAAAATAATTATGGCCACACTTAAAAATGTTTTGCTTCATCCAAAAAATAAATAATGTAATAAGAAAATGATTTATATCAGAAAAGAGTATCGTTGAAAATATTTTATGTGATACGAGTATAGTTTCCTCGCTTCTTCGTGTGTCTTGACGCAGCGAAGTAGGTCTTTATCGGCCTGGTCAGTAGTGGGGGTACTTTACCTGCCTAGGCCGGTAAGGAACTAACCTCAAAGGTAAGACGTGAGTGAACAATAAGGTTCAAAAACCATACTCTTCTTACATAAAATATCATGTGTCATAGCAGCGTAGTCTTTTTACGGCCATGGTGCACAATTTACTATTTAATATAATTTGTAATATATTTAGAATTTGCAATTATACAGAAAAACTTCAACTCCAAGAGAATGAACCTTCTCTTTCGACTTTAATGATATCAATGATATAGAAGAACAAGCATTAATATTATTAGGTAAAACTTTATAAAATTGCAACTTTTCATTGCGCGTTTCGAAACTATACGTACACATTTGCCAAGGGGCTACACTGCCGCCTGCAACATTTATAACTGATTTGAGTTCGCTGATTCAAAAATAATCTGACTGGTCCATAAAAAAGACTTCATTTTTTCTGGAATGGCTAACCTAAAAATTGTTTATTTTACTCTCAAAACGTCTTCTTGATTTTGTCAGAATACGGTTTTTTCGGAGTCAGATAACACTTTTCCAACAAATGTGTGGCATGATTCGTACAATGCATATTTCAAAAAATTCAATAGAATATCTTTTGCATTCAAAAAGAAAGTTTGATTCATTTTTCAATTTTTATTCAACGGATTCGATAGGAGGACCCCTTTAAGGTATAAAGGTCAAACTTCCACCAATCACAGCTTAGGAATCAGTGATTATCACACCATTTTTCTGCATGATGTTGTTGCTGAAAGAGGTTTTCGTGGAAGTATGTACTCAGCAGAAATCCCAAAAAGAGATCTTAGTGGCAATACAATATATCCAAACCAATCCAAACTTTGAGACTATAAACACGTCAAAACGGCAACATAACCTTGCTTTGTCACAAACCTTCAATTAGTTGGAAGACAAAAAAAATTAATATTCTTCTAGAAAAACACATTCAATGAAGAAGTATTCTTTATCAAATTTTTGTTCAGAAACCGATTGTGCATTGACTCGAATATTTCAGAATCCCTCTCACCTTGCTGGTTACGTGAATCCAACTAAAATTAGAGTAATTTTGCTGTCCCCTTCTAAAAGAATTCTTTCTTTTCCAACAAAGCAAGGGGAAAAAATTTCACGAAATACTGTAATAGCATTTTGCACTGGTTGCACTTGCATAACACCAAATGTAAATTTTACACCATTCACGAATATCGCTGTTCCGGCAATCTAACCTCAAAAAAGCCAATTTCTGCACAAGATTTTCAAGGGAATTCCGTTCCTGCTAAACGACCTTTATGACTTCGAAGAGTAGAATCAATTTCCATTGGTCCATCACGAATCCAGTATAGGATTTTGATGTCTTTCAAGGTCATATTGCCCAGAAGAAGATCTGGGATTTGTGCAAAAGCTGCCCTCAGTGTAAGAAAGATTAAACCAGTGAAAAATGTTATGAGTATAGCTTAAAATTGAGTTCTTTTAAACTACTTAATCTCAATTTGCGAAACGACAAAATCGAAAGAGATAATTTTGGGTCTCTTCAGCACATTTTTGCAGATTTTTCATTTTTTGATAGCCATTGCTTCTAATGGATTTCGCATACAAAAGAATCAAATATAGGTATGTTTGAGTTGCTGAAATAGAAGAATACATAAGCAACGAAAACTGAAATAAAGTCATGATGTTCTGCAAAGATCTGCATACAAGACCCCTGAATATTTTTTGAAAAAATATGATCAGAATTCAGGAGACATTCTAACACCAAAAAGAACAATTTCTGGGGAAGCCATTTTATGAGAAAACAAGTTTTTTTGGAACAACCGAATATGCCTATGTAAAAATGCATACACTGGAACACCGTTCAGAGCTCCCTCGGTCAATTCTCTTCCGAGAATCTCGGTCGTAGACAAACGAGGGGGTCCGAGAAAAAGAGCGCGGGGTGTGAGAGATTGACCGATTTGAACAGATCTAGATTATGGAAAACATAGTTCAATAATATTATTTATTCCTGCTGATAATGGATCATGCACCCACCCTGACTGTTCAAGTTGAAGTGAACCCCACTCCAAGCCAAGGCTGTCTGATCCCATGCCCGAAATGTTTCTTCATTCGGGGTTCCAGTGTACTAAGGACCCTCTAGGGAAGGACGCACCAATGTTCCCCTACTACACAAGAAAACGGTCACAGTTTGATAGGAAGTGAACGACTTTATTTTTCTCGCACCAAATAACTAATCAAGGCCAATCCATAATAAGCGGCCTAATCAGCGCGTCCTTCTCTAGAGGATCATTACAGTTTACTAGCTCAGTTCATGGAAAATTATGAAATGATAAATTTCGAAATTCAAATCAAGTTTGAATAGAACTCCTTATCTATCGCAACGAAATTTAAATAACTTAAAGTTAATATGGAATGAAATAACAATAAATGATACTGTGAACGAAGCAACACCCAGAAAAGTCTATTCAAAACTTCTTAAGACTTTCATAAATGCAAACAGTTGAAAATTCATCCAATCATTGCCATTCCTTCCATGAAATAAGCTCGAAATTGATCAAATAGTGTGCTTGAACTAAGAAAAATAGCGATGTGCTGTGATGTCTTTCTTATCAGCGTTGTATTTCAGTGAAAGCCAACCTTCATTGAGTCCCATAAAACCATCTTTGGACTGAACGCACATATTGTTGTGTGTGCAGCATAATCTTCCATCATCAGTGAATCTCCAGGTTTGAGTAGACTTTCTCCTTGGATCTGGCCTCCGTAATGCAAGCGCACAATACGCGAATGGTTGAGGAGCTGTTCCGGCAATATCCAAAACAAAAACGGTGTCAGGAGCTCTTGTGAGTTTGTCACGAGGAGGACTAGAACCTAATTGATTCAGAAAAAAAGGTATATTCTTGAATTTCTTCTGATTTCAACGCATAAAGCCTTCATGAAATTTTTTAATTCTTGAAATGTTATAATTATGATAAAGTTGCATTGATCGTATCATTATTCGGTAGAAAAGATTCAGATTAAATCTTACCTTCGTGTTGAAGTTGTCCACTCCCAGTCATCCTCCATAATTGTGATCTTGCTCCATATTGTTTCCTGCGCAGAGCAACCCAGCCTCCAGGACCAGCTTCTAGGACCAATCTTTGAGTTTCTACATCTAATGGATCCAGACTGTTCTCACTTGTTCCTAGATCCCCATCGTCTTTGAACGTTCCTGCTCAACAAGAAAATACCCTTGCACTGAAACTGACTTTTCTTGAATTTGAAAAATAGATGTGTTATCTATAAATTACAAATCCTCGACATGCATACGCTAGGCAAACCTCCCTAGGACAAGGCTTCCTATGGAAGATCCCCGTAGGGAATCAACTACTATAGTCATGACCAACTCATGACTTCCTACTCGATTGAGACTTCCTTCGGTATTCCTTCTCTAAAATGAATTGAAAGTCTTCTGATAACAGTCTAACCTACCCTACCTAACCCTACCCGGAATATAAAGATTTATCCACGCAAGTCCTCCGTAGGCATCAATCTACAGTCAAGCTTAAGTGTACTCGGGTTTATATCACCTTGTGCATGACTTTCTGAAGTACAGAATAGAGAAAATCCAGAAAACCAACCCAACCAAGTCAAAAAAGTGCTAAGCAGTTGCCTGGCAACATCGAACATGCATCCTCACAGGTTGGCACTTTCGACGATCACTCAACCAACGAAAGTGATCCAAGGGAGGATCTCTGATAACATTGAAAGAATACCCCTTCCGCGTCAAACCCAGGAAGGAAGACAGTGTGAACTGCTTTCGCAATAATCCAGGGCCACCGCCTATAGGCTTACTACGTTGTGCCTCAACGTCCACTTGCTTGTCTTATCTGGCGGCACTTCTCAGTTTTCCATTGAAAGCTGCCTCTCAGAATGCTGAGCCTTAGCTTAGCCTTCTAAGCGTTGCGGAGATAGCACTGTGGCGTGCCGTCGTACTGCAAACCCCAACAGCCCTATCTCCCACAACTTTATTAGCTTCTGCTCGTGCCGGGACCATCGCACTTAGATGCCCGATGTCCACATCCCTAGCAACGGTAGCAGCTAGCAGCCTTCGTCTTCTTCCCCACTCTGCAGGATAACCTTGCCTGCCCTGCCTAAAGTAGACTTGCAGGCACATCTTTGCACTTTTCCAGCCTCTAGGCTTTTTGATTCAATAAAATAAAATCTGATTTTGATTTATTCACCCTTCCCCCAAAGTTTATTTGAAGCATCCTGCACATCTTCTTTCTCGGTCGTCGTGTCGATGGCAAGAGGTCACTTCCGTTCTCTACTTTACTACGGCACCTACTTCTATGGAGACTTCTCCTTTCTGTGTTCAAGCGATTCCTCTAATTCTGACACAAAGTACAGTCTAACCTCGCAGAGCTTCGCATGACACCGTATGAGATGACCACTTCCCGATGTCAAGCAGACTACAGCACGTATATTTATGCTTTGGCTCAGGGGGTTTCCCTTCGACACTTTTCATAGACCATTATCTTGTCAGGTAATACAGGGCAATAAAGTTCGCTTCGCTGTTTCTTTCTCGTAATACTACGATTCGCGCACGGGCGTTCCTGCGTTGCCCAATCCTCGCACTAGTTTTGAGCATCTGTCGAATCAGCGTCGAGCATTGTCAGAGGCTGCGCGAGAATTTCACGATTTTGAATGGAATCGTCTACGAGTTTTATTATCGAGCTGAAATTTGTGAGTTGTAAGGACTTGCCCTAAGATGGAGCCAGCAGTGTGCTCAGATCGGGAACTGAAGCCAGTGACCAACACACGCGCGCTGTGGCGCTGTGTCTGAGTGACACGGACAGACTTACAGATATAATGCGTATGACCTTGAAAAAAATATTGTGAGTAAAGCGTGTACGACTTTCGAAAGAGAATTTATTTTAAATAGTCTATCAAAGTTAATCAACATGGAATAAGCTACTCGTAAAAAGTGATATAATGTTGCAATAGGAAAATACGTGAATCGTTTATTCTACCAGTCTGCACCATAATATAATAATAAAAGAGCGGAATTACGTACATAATTATTCACTGAGCAATATTACAAAAAGACGTGATATCCCCATAAAAAAACATTTAAAAAGTAAAAAAAAAGTTTGTCGGGTAACACAGAACAAAAAACATTGTGAAAATTTTGTTTTTCAGGAACTTACAGGTGTAATGCGTATGACCTTGAAAAAAATATTGTGAGTAAAGCCTGTACGACTCCCGAAAGAGAATATATTTTGATTAGTCTATCAAAGTTAATCAACATGGAACAAGTTTTTCTACTTGTTGAAAAGAATGTAGTGTTGTTATGGAACAATACGTGAACCGTTTATTCTACCAGCCTGCACCATAATATAATAATAAAAGAGCGAAATTACGTACATTAATATTCACTGAGCAATATTACAAAAAGACGTAATATCCCCATAAAACATTGAGAAAGTAAAAAAAAAGTTTTCCGGGTAACACAGAACGAAAAACATTGAGAAAATTTTGTTTTTGAGAAACTTACAGATGTAATGCGTATGACCTTGAAAAAAATATTGTAAGTAAAGCCTATACGACTCCAGAAAGAGAATTCATTTTGATTAGCTTGTTCAGTTCCGATACATTACCTGTCAAGGTGACATAAATAAAGTTCTCGTAGGTCAATCCTCTGCATTCGCCGAGTAAATTTAAATCGTAAGAAGCCGAAACTCCTCCTGGAGCGGTTACTGATAGTTCCGCAGCTGAAGTTGGTTCATCCAGTGCATATGGAACTGAAGAGTGTGGTCTCACTGTCCACTGCAGATTGTCGGGTACTGAATTCTGAAATGTGAATTAAAAATGTTCAATAATTATTTTTTCATCCAATAATTTATTCAGTCAAAGTGTCATTGACCTTTTCTATTCAAAGGACGTAGAAACATGAACCCACCTGATTTATAAAGAGTGGAACTTCCGAGAAATTATCAATCCTGATTGGAGGCGGCATCGTATCAGCATCAGTAAAGACGATGAAATACGTACTCTCCTGAAGAACGACATCTACCCTCAGAAAATACATTTTCCCGCCTGCGTCTCTGACATTTATGGTAAGAGAATGATTTCCTTGGATAACAATTCCACCCGACCACATGCAGTGTGGAACTTCCATAATTCTGACACAAAGTAGCTGGTCTTTATCCAATCTTGGCCAGTGAAAAGGCATATGGCAATCAGGCATGGCAGTGATATAAGTTGCTTGAGCATCTGGATGACTAATCGTAGTAGTAAAACTCTTTTGAGCTAATTCCAAAGTACAAGAAGACCTATTATGAAGTTGATATCTCGGCGAGAGAGTCACAACAGTTGTCGCGCTGTATCTTCCTCTTGCAGCTCGAGCAGCCACCCCAATCAAATAAACAATATCAGGTCTACCATCTCGTAGAGTAACTCTTAACCGATGAACTTGAACTCCAAGTTGCAGGTGGAAGTGCTGAGACCATTGTGGAATTCCATTCGGATGAACACCAGTCCCGACCCGGACAGAGAGGGTTCTGGACGCTTCTTCATCACTAAAAGAAAAGAGCAGAGGAGCTACCATTCTCGCCTTCTCATGCTCTTCAAACTGTCCAGCAAATTCGACCCCTACCCCTTCTTGTCTAAATACTAGAGGCAAACCCGTTTTGTTAATAATCCAGTAGGGAGATATTATGTTAATTCTTAAAGCTGAACCCTTTTCTACGACAACAGCTGCTTGGAGGAATAAAATTCGTCCTGCAGAATCCGATAAACGGATTCGGCCAGTGAATGAACTGCTGTATTGAGGCAAGATCAAAAATCCTGCTCCCGGATATCCATCCAACTGAAATTTTACTTCCAATTGCTCTTCCAGATTCGAAGAGTGTAAATCGGCAGACCCTCCAGGTAGTATTCGACCACAAGTTTCAGCGCTGTAGAAAAGTTCGTGTGGAAGCAGATTTATTATAGTGATTGGTGCTAGAATTGTTATTTTGTGTCCTGGTATTGTTTGACTGACGTCGAGAGGATAATTGTCTCTTTTTATTGCGATAGTCATTCTGAAGATTTCGTCCTTGTTGGTTTGACAAGTAGCAGGGATTTCGATGATTTCTAATGGTTTTTTCACTATTGTCCAATCGATTGATTGAGTGCAATACTGGAAAGAGTTTTCAGGATGAATAGGTTTCAGGCTCATCAATAAACCAGTGTAGGTGATTGGTATTGAAATTTGCGATTCAGCTGGCACCTGAAGAGTTTTCCCACTCATGTATTGCACGGGATAGGAGCCGGGATTAAGGCCATTTTCGAGTTTTATGTCGAGAGTATATCCCAATCTGTTGATGATTTGAAGAGCAGAGCGAACTGTTACAAGTTTTCTGGCTGAGCCTTCAAGCTCTATGTTGAAGATCAATCTTGTTTTTGAAGTCAGCTTGGAACCTTTGATATCTCCGTGTGCATACCTAAACAGATTAAGAACACCGTTAAAAATTATGTTGTGGGTTTGCAACAGACTAAGGAGTGATGATTAAATTTAGAAATCTCCATATACCTGAAATATACACCGACTCTGTCTACCGTCACTGGATCCGTAACTTTCCATCCATCTAGCAGAACAGCAACTTGATGTCTTCTCGCGATATGGGTTGAATGATGTCTTAGCTTCCCTCTCCCTTCAAACGTAAATGGAATCGTATCACCGTTACCCACTTCTAGCCAAGTTTCGTCAAGCTCTAAGGTTCGTTTCTCCATGAAATTCCGGTCTAAATCTCTAGTATCGTTAGCTGAAGCGATCAGAGTCTTAAACCAGAGCTTGGAACCAGTTTCGTTTTTTAAAGCAAAAGGCACAAATGGAGAACGACGTCGATAGCTCTGTCCTGAACCTCTGTTTGTCATTGAATTGCTTGTCACGTAATAATCTTGGGTCCAATTATGTTTAACTAAAGTCACCAGTTCAACCAGAGTAGAAGTTATATTCACGTTGACTGAATCTTGGGAGTCAACACGAATTTCAAGACGCTTAGCATTCAAACTACTGGAAAGTGTCTGCTCCCACTGAATTATAGCTTTCCACTGTTCCATGAATGGTTCCCACCCACTCAGGACCCTGTTGTAATAATGAAGACCAAAGGTACCAGAAATCACACCTGGACCAGCGTAGCTTTGCCTCATCGTCAAATCTAACAAGGTCAGTTCAAGGAGTGGTACATCCGCATCTCTACAATCATCAATTATGCAGATTCTTAAACATGATGTTTCCAATTCAATAACTCTAAAGAAAAAATCTCTATTCCCATCAACGCTTGGAACAGCATTCTGGGTCAACCACAAAGCTGCATCATCTAATTTACCGTCGCATCTATCCAAAGCAGTTTCGCAATCAGTTTCAGCAAAGCCCAATGCAGACAGTTTGGTGACGGGTCCCTTCGCGTTTGCAGGCGGCTCATTCGACTTTTGTTTTGCCCAGAGGGTTTGTTTTGGAAGGGAACTCAACATTCTGGAAAACATGTTTACGTCGTGATAACTCAATCTCACACTAAGAGGTTGCAACTGAATCTCCAAAGACATTTCTTGAGTCAATTCTAAGCTTGCACCAACCGGATCGATGATCGAGAGAGCAGTTTCATCTTCAAGACCCAGGATACAGGAAAAAAGTTCACAGTGTGATAAATTACATGAGAGCAATTTCTCCCCATCTTGAGGGATGGACTTGTAGGTAAGGACTGCGGTGCACTTTAGAATGACTGCGTTTGTGTCCCAGAGGGAGGTGTCTTCGACAATTACGAGCTCAGAATCCGTTATATTCAATTTGAGTTCAAAAAGTGTCGAATGCGCACTTGAATTGTCTTCACTCTCACTCTCCTGTGGCAAAAGAGCCTGAACGGTTCCTAATATTGGCTCTGGTTCAGCGGAATTCAAGATTAGGAAGTCTTTCACTGCCTCCCACCAATCAAGGATCGCAGTTAGTCTCATGCTGTGGAGTAGAATTGTTGTTGCTATACAGCTCTTTCTTCTTCTGTGATGAATCTCAGCCTGAACGCGATCCTCCAAGCTGGCAGAGTTCTGTAGAGGCTGGAGTATACCTGTAAAGACGGCCTGATTAATTGAGAAGGAAATGTAGAAAGTGCGGAAAGAATATCTGAAGGATTGTGGTGATTGGAAACGGATACATGGTTGCTACAAAACAACAATTTGAAGAACATCTTTATGATTCATCGAATTATTCCACATTTTCTCTGCCAGGGTTGCCACAGAACTCTGGTTTGTAAATTTCATGAACTCTACCCGACCTGATCTGCTTCCCCCTGTTTTATTTCCAGAAAAAATCTATAACGATCAGGAAAAAAATCAGAGTATCTACCTGTAAAGACGTTGGATCTTCGGTTAACTGGCTCATCCTGGAATCTAGTGTCAGTCACCAATATCTCTTGCGAGACTAAATCGATGTCCTGGGATCCATCACTCAACGAATCGAGTGTCAACTTTGATTTAATGAAGTTGACGCATGCGAGGGCAGCAATTCCATGATGAGGATGTAACTTGAGTGTAACGTTCAACAATTCCAAGCTTATATAAGATTTTGTCCAAACTTTCCCCTGATGGTCATTATCGTTGATCGTATATTGCGCTGAGTCGTTTAGGTCCTGCATGAAAAGCCGAAGATCATCCAAATTCTCACCAATATTGTATGACAATAGGCCGCGAATCAACATGTACTGAACTGGATCTAGCGCACAATCCATGGTGGAAAGTGTTCCATGAATACTTAAATCTGGAATCTCTCGACTGATGTAAGTATCCAGATTTCGCTCAACTCTCAATTTCAGGTGACACTTTTCTGTAAGGAGCGAAGGTCCCGATTTCTGAATTACAACCCCACCTATTGACAAAGTATCTTGTTTAGGATTGGTTTCATTTTTCAATCTTTTGGCTGCATATACATCCATGTTCACCAACTCAAGAAACATCACGTCTAAAAGACATTCTTTCACAGCGCTTGAAAAGCTGAAAGAATTGTGTGCAGTCAATTCCCCTAGGTCAAGAAGAATCATCTCGTCTGACCTGGAGCTCACTGGAATCAAAATTACTGGAGCTCCAGCGTGAAGCTCCAAAAACAGTCGTATGTTCCTTTTGTTCAAATTAATTGTCGCACTTCCACCTGCTCGCAAATTAGCCATGATCGTCCGCAGTTGTGAAAAATGAGAGAAAAATGCCTGCAGTTCGGCCACGAATCGCTGAGTGTGGACATAATGAACAGCAGACATCTGGAGTTTCAAATGTGCGTCATGAGCCTTTTTTTCCGAATCTGGGTAACTTGAGTATTGAAAGTTGAGAGCCTTTCTACCCGATGAAAGGAATCGCTCCCTGTAACATCTACCATGTGGAGTCAGATCTAAAAGAGACATCGACCCTAAAGATCCTGATATCTTTGTAATTCCAGTTGTTTTCAGGATGTGCATACTTGCGTTAGATACGTTCGCCTTAGCTATTTCACGATCGGACTGTGTCAGAACGAGAGTCAAAGATTTGATTTCTATCTCTGTTTCTGAATGAAGAGGGAGTTCATTATTTTGATTCAGTTCTACTTCCGTTGTTTGTTGAGCAGTTTCTATAGTCTCAGTTGGTGTCCCAACTCCCAGGAAATCAAGAACTACCATCCAGGATTCTACGCTCACAACAAGATCCAAACAATTAAAATCAACGCTCATAGACTTTTGTTCAATCTTCTGATCCTGGCTCATAGTTATGCTGATCAGGACTAAATTTTCTTCTCTCGTTACAGCTCCTGGTGATGGTGGTGGAGTGTTTGGAGTCTCTTCTCCAGAAGTGTTTCTTCTCCAGTGAGCAGGAACTGCTCCATAAAGAGTATCAGTTTCCAATCTATCTGGTAAACTTCCTATACCCAAGTCAGTCCTCCATCTATGAACGTTTGCCAAATCTGGGCAAGATTTAGAAACCCCAACTGGTAACCTTGCACGGGTAGGAACAGATGACTGCATCATGTATCGATGTCTCGAACCAACAGGACATAGAAGATCTTCCATTAGGAGCGAACGAAGCGATACTTGAGTTGTAGATTCGTACTTGTGTAACTTCTCATACTTGGCGACGAAGTCTCGCATTGAAAGCTCCACAAGCGGTTGTTCCAAACGATCTTGTTTGAGTTCTACATTAAGAGCTGGCAACTCAAACAAAACCTTCAAAGAGAGATCAAACTTTTCCGAATAGTAGGATACTTTCGTTGCAGTCTGCGTTCTTTGAACTTCCAAGTCGGACATCGAAAAGAGCCGGTGCATCGTATCCAGCAGTTGTTCATATTGAGCACGAGTCAGAGAGACTTTCAAGGGTGTGACTACTACCCCATGAACTTGAAGAATTGAGTTTGAAGAGTCTAGATCCAAAAATCCCGGACTTTGAAGTTGTGGTCTTTCTTTTTCGACCACAACTCTTAGCAGGGTGTCATGCAATATTGGTTTGCCAGACTCTTTACAGCTGTACATTTCCTCAGCTCTAATTGGAAGATTCCCTTGAACTTGGTTCCATTTTGAAGAAACGTCTAAAGAGTACAAATTCATGTCGCGCACTTCCAAAAATAATTTGTGCTTTGTTGCTCCTGCCCAGGGCTCGTGTTGTAGTGACATGGTTCCTAAGTGAGCAACAAATACCTGAGAGCTGTGTGAAGCTCTTGGAATAACTAAAACAGGACTGTCTAAAATCACGTCTAGTTTTAGCGAAAAGCATCCAGAATTTTCGGTTCCATCCATTGAAAAACTAGGCAAGCGCTTGCGTTGTGGTATCGTCCAATCTTCAGCCTGCACCAGTCCTATCGCCATGTCCGTTGCAGCTGCTCCAATTTGACGAGCAAGGTTGCTCAGGTATTGCTTGAATTCATCAGCGCAAGAGCGAAGTTCTGAAATTAAATGCGGCGCGTGTGTGTACCATACGCTACCAACACGAATGGTAATGTCTGCGACAGTTTCCAAATTATCAAAATCGGACTGTTTGAAGCTTCGATTAGCTGAAAACCGGAAGGCTTCTGTAGGCTTAGCACTAGAGAAATGTTCAAGAGGATGGTGTGAAGGATCGGCTAGAGGATCTCGTCCAACGCTTATAATCCTCTGATGTGTCTTTCCAATCAAAGTTTGATCTAGAACTTGCAAACCTCCTAGCGATCCCGAAATCGAATAGTTTGATGAAAGTGTGGCTTGAATCCTCGCGTCTGACATGGTTGCTGTAGCTATTTTTTGACCTACTAAGTGACTTTCTTGCATCACTGCTCGAAGGAGAAGCACATTTAGTCTATGGAAATCAAAGGTGATTTCTGTTCTCGTAGCTTTAAATTCTGCTTTTAAATTTGACAAGGATTCATATCGCTGCATGTTTTTCGTGCGAGTTTTCTGGGACGGAAAGAGTCTTCTTGCAAACCCCATTAACTCCACAATTGTTTCTTGGTTCGCTATAATGTCCAAATTGTTAAACTGTATGTTAGCCACTCGCAATGGTTCAATAGTATCATCAACCAGAGTTAGTTCTATGACGATCAGTGCTTCGGAATCGAGTTGATCTAATCCAATCAAGGAATTATTCTTTGGTGAGTAGGGACCCTTCGGATCGTGAGCAAGACTAGAGAGCGCATGGGTTAAAGCAATTGGAGAAGTCAAACGCCTACAAGGTAATCCAGGCTCCGGAGATCCAGGAGATACCGGAGAAACGGGAGATGTTGGTTCCGAATCTCTTAAGCTTCCAGAGATGCTGTCCATTCCTACATGTTTGTGACTTGCCACCAAGAGCTCAAAATCTGGCCCGAATTCTTGCAGTGCATCTACTAAAAGTAATCCGTGAACTGAAAGCGATGCACTTAAATCTGCAGGCCTTTTGCTAAGTGCCGCCCTGACGCCAGAAACTTGGAGCTCCGCGACGCTGCGACCTCTTGACTGCAACTCAAAAGTCATCTGGTCAATTATAAATTGAAGCATTATCACGCGATTTAGAGTGCGGTCCACGCTTTCTTCTTTCTTGGGACTCTCTGGTTCCGTTTCGACAGGTCTTGACTGACCAGCAGAACTGGATAAGCTTGATAAACTCGTCATCAAATGATACATGGATCGAATAACTTCCACTTTCTGCTCGTTTACGTGGACTACTAATCTTGGTAAATTTCCTGAGACAGTGATTGACGGGAATTGTGGATCATTTGTAGTGACGACCCTCCTCTCAATTTGTAGAGAAATGTTAAACCGTTCCAAAACATGTAGACTAGACATTCCTCTCGTCCTTGCGTGCTTCCAATTATCTTTTACTTTCCCGACAAGAATTTGCAAATCTGATAGGTCCAGGCTGTAATGGTCATACAACTTTTTGTACAATGTTGCTTCCGACAATGCCTGGAAGTCCTGCACAGATCCATTTTCTTGACTCCCTGGTGGAGTAGAACATGGAGTCTCAAATCTTTCCTCTTCGTTTTCTGAGCCTGGTGATCCTGGTCTGAGAATAACTTCACCTGAGTCAAGGTTGTTTGACAAATGCAACCGTCCGAAATCAACAACAACGACTGCTGCACTAGTATCTGTAAACTTTTCGACTAGGAGAATTTGCGGTGCAGAAATATTCAGCTGTAGATCCCAAGAGGAGCGATAATCAAAATCACCTTCTAGGATCTGTTCCCAATTTTTCATCAGCTGTCGTCGCGTTCTGCGTTTCATAGCCTGCAGTCTCTGATTTGACGAATATCTATGTGGTTTGCAGACGAAATCAATTAACCAAAGTATCGCCAATGGATTATAAACGACATCCAGGGATCTTGAGTTGACTTGCAAGAAGTGATCTACACTCAGATGCAGTGGTCTTTTTTCATATGTCAATTCGAAGAGCGATTGCGGTACCTAAAGGAAATTTGAGAAATTTGATTTAAAATCGAGCGAAATTCAAATCCTTTTGAAACATTCAACATGCTTCAACTACAAAATTCACGAAAATTAAAACAAAAAACAAATATTCAACAATCGAAGTGGGCCAAAACACCCTTGAATACACTGCAACCTCAGTCTCATTCCGGTTTCGGGCTTGGGTAACGACGGCCTTGGAACAAGATCGAGTGAGCTGAAACGTAAACAGTCAGGGTCGAATACACGCGAATAACTGACGCCAAATGAAGCGCAGTTGCGGAAATTTATACTAGGGTACTACTGCCAACTTTTAATGCACGGTATTGGCGGAGAATGGAGCGAGGACAGCACCCTTTTCCAAACCCTCCGCACCGTCTCGTCCACGAGCGCATTTCGAGGAAGAGGCGAGTTCGATCGGAATGAGATTGAGGTTGCAGTGTATCTCCATCATGATTGTCTAGAAATCTTACGATCAATACTATTTGAATGCAAACAATTTTCACCTGAGTAACTAATTTTTCCGACGAACTTCGTAGTCGTGATGTCGGTCCGACGACAGTTTGCGGTTGGATTAAAATCGGAAATGTCGAATTTTCAGTCAAGTAGTCGTGTAAGAACAAAGCACCTAGACTTATATAAAATTTGTGTGAACCAGATCTTGGACGAGATTCATAGGTTAGATGAACTCTTTCAAATTGCAACTCCATTACAGTTTTAGCAGAGTCGCCATCATTCTTTGATGTGCACAAAGAAATTGCTCCTTTGGAGAGGGCAAAATTAAATTGGCCAAAGACTGTATCTCGACGTAAAAGAGTGTCGTCGTCGACGGTGTCCGATAGGACGTCAAGAAGTTCTCCATCGAAAGTGGAGGAACTTGAAGGTGTACTATTAGGAGCTTTTGAGTACCAACCCCACCACTGAGGGAACCATTGTACCAACATCCCACGTGCCTGTGGACTAGAGCCATTAGAATCAGACTGAATATTCGGTGGTCGAACTTTTGCCATAGCTAGTTCGCGAAGCACACGGAGTTCCTCAAAACCAAGATCTTGTTCCACATCATCTTTTAATCTTTTGATTTCGGGCGGTAGAATAGAAGTAGGAGTTCCTGGAAAAGGTATAATATACAGATTAGGATCATGCCAGATGTACAACTAAGTCTAGCAATCAAAAATTTTAACTATGTTCGGTAAACTGGAATTTCACCTAACAATTTTGCACAAGCTTCCACGTATACAACATTGTTTCTGCCTCTTTCTAAGATATCATCCCAGGACATTCTTGGTTTCAAACTACCAGGGCCGATGTAACAACGTGCCATGTATTTCCACCACTCTTTTGGTGATTCGTGTACGGAAACAGCAGGTCTGCATCTCCACTGTCGTCTTCTTCGATCTATGTCTTCGAGACCTTTGATGCATTTCACCATTTGTTCATATTGGTCCTAACAAAGGTCGAAGTTCTATTATCAGAGGTCCAGAAGGAAAAATTCAAGAGGGCAGAGTTGGACAAAATTCAAGCTTTTCGCCAATACTCACATCTGTTAAAGCTAGTGGTACCTGATCCAACGACAGGTCTAAAACTATTCTTGGTTTATTAGCTGAACGTAACGGCCTTTCAGATCTGTCTCTCTTTATGTGAGCTTTTGCACTCACGGGTGATAAAATATAACTCTGCTTGACTTTTTTCGATTCACTCATCGCAATCTAAAATTTAAGTATATTCTTTATTAAGGGATAGCAGCAGGCGTGTTATATCAAGCGAGATAAATTTCGCGCCTGCTACCCCCTTTGGGGCCAGTAATGAGTTATCGAAACAAAAACATCTCCATCGATATCTCAATAATATCAGTATTTTAGGGAATATAAAATCGACGTTTCAAAAAATAACGACAATAAATTAAGTCACAACTCATAGTGAAAAATGAAATGGAAAAGAACTATATGATTATGAAATAATTCAAACCAAACAAAAAATTTTAATAATTCGTTTAATTACTACGTACTGCTAAATCCCCGAGGTTTAAACTACCAAAGAAATTTCCATTCTTCAAGTGATTCCAATAGACCGATAGGCCATCCAATTCCATGAGCTTGAAGGAAGCATCAGTGAGATTCCACGACGTGGATCCTGGGATCCAACTAGCATCGCAACTTTGAGCTGTTAATCCGCCGATTATAACTCCGAAAGCAATACCACTGCCTGAAATGGACGTCCAAATTATTTTCAAAGTAGGTGCAAAAAAAATCAGCAATAATAAACTTGATTGCAAAAATTATTTCTTGGTACGTAGACTGACCATCAGAGAGTGCTTTGGTATCTTCGTATCGTAAATGGACATCTTTAATATTCAACTGGAGATTTTCTATAATGTTAGTCACTAAGGACGTTCCGTAATTTAGCCATGAACTGTAACTTGTTGCATAATAACCAGGATCACGTTCTGTGTCTGCACGCCATCTAGCTTCCAGTGCTTCAAGGCGACTTAATTTATAATCCAGAATCGCTTGATCCTCTGCTTCATTATCATACTAAAATTATTAAAAACATATTAAAAATTCATTGGAATGAATGAGATTTAGAAGCGCTCAGAATAATGGTTCTGATTGAAATTGTTTGAATAATTTTTAATTTTTCTTCCAACTGGATGCTGAATAATAAAAGTTGGAGATTTAATTATTGCGAAGGCTTCATACTTTCATCATTTATCATTTGATTAATATTAGGTACCTCATCCAGACAAATTGGTCCAGCCACTAAGTAAAGTTGCTCTATCGCAATCACCCATGATGCGGTTCTTATTTGTCTAACAGGTACTTGTACACGAACTTTACCAATGAATCCTGCTTTGATCTCAACTGGTAAGCCGATGTGGCGTAAAGCGTCTCGTTTTAAAGGTAAATTCTCAAGTTCCACTTCACCTAAAAATGAAAAATACAATTCATTAGATATAACAAGCAATGAATCCAACGAAAAAAATTATTATTTTATAGAACAAATCAACTTTGTACTGAATAGTTGGACTTTGCTTTATGAACAATGGATTTCAAACTAAGAGTTCAATACGAACCAAATAGGTAAACCTTCAACCCAAAAAGATGAATTTGAACCAAAAAGTTGAATTCAACCGAAACTATGAATTTTCAACAAAATAGTAGAATCACCAACCAGAAAAATCTATTTTTAAGAAAACACATGATTGTGTACTAAATAGTTCGACTTCCAACCTATGAATGATGGATTTTAACCAAAAAAGTTCAATATTCAATCCAATAGTGGAATCTTCAACTAAAAAAATTGATTTTCAAAACAAAAACACATTGATTTTGTACTAAATAGTTGAAGTTTCGAATTGAAAGTTATAGATTTTAAACCTACAGAGTTCGATATTCAACCAAAAAAGTGAATCTTCAACCGAGAAGCTCATTTTTCAACCAGGGAAATCAGTTTTGTATCAAAAATAGGAATTATTAGCAAAACTTACCATAACTTTTGATATAAATTTGACTTTGGACTGATAAATTCAACAATTTGGTTGGAAATTTATATACATGGTTGAAAACGGAATATTTTGATAAAATTAGGTTGAAAATATATGTCCTTTATTAAAATTCATGTTTTCTTGTAGAAAATAATCTCCTCGTTCGAAAATTGTTTGTTTTTGGTAGGAAACTTCGCAAATGTGGATAATTTTGATCTCAATTCAAAAAATAATTGAAAGGCAGTTTATGACGTTCTCTGTGAAAAAATTTTTACATTATCATCAGAGAAAGTTTTAGATTTGTGTGGAGTTTGGCCCCCCACCCCCAGTTTTTGGCAAATTTCCACGTTTTGAGACTTCCCTGAACCCATAAAGCAGGTATGTATGAATGTATGTGTGGTTGTAAGCCAAGAATAAATTTATCTTTTGATTTGGCCCTTGGCGCAGTATTTTGATGTCAAAAACTAAAGGTAAAGTTCGTTAGTCAGTATTCTGGATTAAAAAAAATGAAGCATTTTCAGAATTCTTAGACCATTTTTTTAAGGATTTGAAAATTCTATATACGGCTATTCGTATAAATCAGGAAGTTGAAAGATTTATCTCCACGACTTTCTTGGCTGAAGAAAAAATTGTCAGGGCTATAGCATTTTCAAAATCTTAAAATACTAACGAAAATGAGAATCTCATGCCAAATAACGCATGATATATATATAAAAAATGCAAGAGAGAAGGAACGTTGCTTTCTTGAAGCCATACAAGATTATTATAACAACTTTCGGAATTTACTTTGAAAATCAAAATTCAAATTTTAATTGCACAAAGAAGATAAGGAGTCGAAAATTCCATTTTTCGTCCAGAAAAATATTGTAAATAAAAAAAAAAATTCTATGAAAAATAAAACAAGGTACGGAAGAAAATAATATAAAAAAGTTTTTCAACAAAAAAGGATCTGAAAATTTAATATAAATCATTTCTAGATAGGACAAGTAGATTTTCTCCTGATCGTGAAGAATAAGATTAACAATAAAGAAATCGAATTTTGGCAAAACAACACAAGGGACGACAAAAAAAGTGAAAAGACAAAAATCGTGTCACCAAAAAACAATCTACAAATTTGTGATGAACTTGTGGAATAAAGATTCATTGATTCATTTTTAAATTATTTAAATAAGACAATGGAAATACGTTTATTTGAATATAAAAAAGCATTATGAATTGTAGAATTATATATCTATCAAAACGTTATACATTTTTAGGGAGGCTACGATAGTATTATTACGGACGAATAAAAAACAAATATTAAAGTATTCATGAAAATTGAATTTAAAACTTTATGCTGTATTACCTAAACAAGCAGTTCCAGATCGAGATACATAAATTATTATGATAAAGGTACATTTAATATATTATACTTGGAGGTTATATGGAAAAGTTCACTTTCTGGACAAATTTTCAATTTTTCAGTTTAAAATTCAACTTTTTAGAATTTAGAATTTAGAATTCATCTCTTTGGGTAAAAAATTGAATTACTTGGTTAAAAGTGAAACTACTTTGTTAAAGGATGATTTCTTTTATTCAAGAATAAAAAGATCATTTATACAGAAAATGAATTTTGTTTGGTTGAACCTTTTTTTTTTGACCGAAAATCCAACTATTCCATTCTTCGGTGAAAATTTATTTATTTCGTTGTCAATTCGTCTTTTGGCTTGAAAATTCCTAAAAGTGGTAGCAACTTGATCTACAAGGTCAAAACATTTTTTTTAAGTTGGAAATCAACCTATTTGGATAAAAATTCATTTTTCTTTGATGAGATACAATATTTTATTCGAGATTCCATGGATTAGAAACGATTAAAGTAATTTGAGTTAGAAGCTGCTTCTTTCCGTATGTTTGTAGAAAAATCACTACGCAACTGTCAGTTGAGAAGATTGTCAAGTTGGGCTTGTAAATTTTTTAATTCAATACATTGTACAGTTTTTTTATTAGTTTTTTCATTACACAAGAGATTAAATTAGGCTGCAGAATTTTTCACATCTCGGGATTAACGGTAAAGATTAGAAATTTAATTTCCGCTGAGATAAGACATTTCATTTCAGTAATAATAAATTTACGTTCCCTGAATTTCAGCACAAATTTTATTTCGAACTATTCGGGAATAATAATAAAAGAGTCGATAATAATTCTGATCCAATGAAAAAAAGTCATTAGGCAAAAAACAATTGCAGAGTTAAATATAGTTCTTGCGAATGGAGAATATAAAAGCTGGCATTGTGATACTGGCACTGACTGATTTATTAAATATATATTACAAAATAGTGCACTGAGTCAAGTTTTTATAGGTCTTCTTCTGTTTCAATCACAAAAAATTGTAAGGGGTTAAGATCATAAAATGTATTTGCATAATTTTTTGAGTTTTAGACGCAGCGATTGTTGCAATAACATCTTTCAGTCCAAAATATATTTTCAGTCGAAGTGAGTGTTCTTTTATTGCCATCAATGCACGTGTAAAACAAATTAAACCAATTTGAATTCTCCTGGTCCGTAATTATATTTCGTTTGTGGTTTTTAACCATTAAGGGGTGAAAGTCGGTTTTGGAAGCTGATTGCCGGAAAGCAATAAACGAATCAAGAATGTCCTGCGAAAGAGATCAGATTTCATTCTGATGAATATACTCTCCCCTCAATTAAACATTTTTAGCTTTTGAATATTTGATTCAAACCTGCCTAAATTGAGCGCACGGATTTTTCGAATGAAAACAGTTTTAACTCTTTATCATCCCTCGTTTGGAAAGTTGTGCATTTTCTTCTGAATTATTAATTACTTAAATATTTGGAGCATTTATATTTTTAATTCGAATCAGGAAATAAGTGTTTCAAGCGAAAATTGCAATGTTAAATACGAAATCAAAATATTTTATACAAAATACAAAAAATAAAACACAGGAATAATAGTCAATTATCTTTTAAACATTCGTTAACTTACATTAACATTTATTCTGAATAATTATTATTATACATATGTATCATCAGCACGAACTAGAGTGATGTTTGATTTCGTATTTAACATTGCAGTTTTCGTTTGAAACACTTATTTCCTTATTTGAATTAAAAATATAAATACTACGAATAACAAGGTACTTAACAATTCAGAAGAAAATACATTCGGAAATGACATGTGGGTTTTGTATTTTTTTTTAGATACTATGCAACTGATACTCAATTCAGGTAGAACTAAGGAAAAGAAAATTGTTTATTATATTTTACATATCAAAATTACTTATACAAAGGTATAGTACAAGTGTGGTGAAATCACTTACAATTGTATTAATAATTATAATAAGAATGAGAGATCCTTATTATGCACCCTGATAACACACATTAATACAATGGAAAAATATATAGGAAAGTCAATAGTAGGGATGCCAAAGGCAGAGGTTCAGCTTGAGCTGCTTTGCAACCTATCCTTATACAAACTAACTTAAAAAAATCTGCCCGTCGCACGGGGACATTCTCGTCGCGCGCTTCGCTCGCAAGTTTGAGCGCGCCAAAGGCGCGCGTCTTCCGGATCTCGCGCTACGTGCTCAGCGTTTGTATCCCCCGACAGTTTTATACAGAGATTGTGAAACTCGAAAGTGAAATGTCGACTGCTTTAATTTGATGAGTGTGAATTCTATTTTGTTAAAGCTTCTCCGGCTTTAACGAACACATTCTCATCGCGTGTCTCGTGCTGCGCACTCGATCAAAGTTTGT
>WSXT02167556.1:0-23592 GCA_011762715.2 Neuroterus valhalla | reverse complement strand
CGTGCGCGAACCCTAATATTTCGGGAAAGAAACAGCGAGGCGAACTGTATTGTCCTGTATTACCCGACAAGACAGTTTTCTCGAACTGTCTGATTATGCACCTAGGGGGAGAAGAGGGACTTTTCCGACGAGTGTATGTTTTCAGCACAAGTCGAAAGAATCCCTCTCCCCCTTGGCGCATACGATATTTTTTATAGCAAATGGATGATTTCAGACATGTCTCGAAATACAGTCATGATTTTAGCCAACATTGGTGCTCGAAAAAAGGTAGCATGATCGCAAAAAAGTTCAAAATTCAATTTTAAATTCTCTATGAATTTCCGTAAATTCATGAAAATTTTCGGTCCTTTATGGTAATTTTACAGGAAAATATGGTGACTCGCCATAAATCACCCAAGATTCAATTTTGAAATTTCAATTGATTTACGGAAATTTATGAAAATTTCCGATCATTTATAGTAAATTCACAGGAAAATGCGGTGACTTACCATAAATCACCCAAAATTCAATTTTACAAATTTCCATGAATTCTCGTAAATTTATGGAAATTTTTGGTCATTTATGGTAATTTTACAGGAAAATATGGTGACTCGAAATGAATCACCCAAGATTTGATTTTAAAAATTTTCTATAAATTTCCGGAAATTCACGAAAATTCCCGATCATTCATGGTAATTTTACAGGAAAATACGGTGACTTAACATAAATCACCCAAAATTCAATTTCTGGTCATTTATGGTAATTTTACAGGAAAATATGATGACTTACCATAAATCACGCAAAATCCAATTTAACCAATTTCCATAAATTTCCGGAAATTTTTGGTCATTCATAGTGATTTTACAGGAAAATACGATGAATTACCAAAATTCAATTTGTAAAATTTCTAGTAATTTCCGGAAATTTATGAAAATTTTCGTTCATTTATAGTACTGTCACAGGTAATTTATGGTGACTTACGATAAGTAACACAAAATTGAATTTGAAAATTTTCCATAAATTTTCGTTTATTAACAGTTATTTTTATGTATGATAACTTTCCATAAATTACCGTAAATTTTTATTATTTGCAACCAAAATTTCCTCAAAGTTTTTACGGTGGGTGGGATGATCATCGTAGAATGAAAGCTTATTGATGTATAATTTCCATTATTCATCTCTGACGTTGCAGATGAAAACAAAACATATGTATCCTATCGAAAAATAGTACATATAAAACTGCAGACCTTATTAAGACGAACAATTTTACTATTTAATGGTTCTTCTTGTCTCTTATTGTTTGGCTAGAAAATGATATTTTCAATTTTTGTAGGTGCGTTATCGTGATTGAAACGAAAACTATTCGTTTTATTGAAAAATATTCAACAATAAATTTTTAGATTTTTCCAAGGTGAACACTGTTTGTACTCTTCATTTTTTTTTGTATCTCGCGTAGTTTTGCTGAAAAATAAAGTTTTTTAATTTTTGGAAACATTTTTCACGATTTAGACAAAAACGATGCATCTTATGAAAAAAGTGAGCTGAAGAAAATTTTCATATCTTTTCAAAATGAAACATTTTGGTCCCTCACATTTTTTTGCCCCTTACACAGTTTTAGCGGAAATGTGTTTTTTATTTTGTAGAAGCTATTTTGATGGATAAAACCAGAACTATTACGCTGAGTTCGGATTGAAGCTCTATTTTTTAATATAATGTCTTTTTTTGATAGTAGCTCTTAATAGCTCACTTTTTGAGGAAAAAAAACCGAAAGGTGCTTTTTTCCTTCCTAATTGGTGGAAATACATTCATTTTAACATTTACACTATACCTCAAGATTGAAAAGGTTGTTGGATTCAGAGTTGAAAAAGGAATGAGAATCCCGTCTCATATGTTGGTGAAAAATAACCCACGCCATTCCGCAATATAATATAAAAATTTCCTTACAGAATATTAGGGTAGAAGGAGCTATTAAACAAAAGCTGATACTGAAGAATGGAACCTAGATTCAGATTGAGCGCTTCTTCCCGCACTTTTAAAGGATCATTTCAGCACTTTCAATTATAAATTCTCTCTTCTTTTGAAAGTACTGATTCAATAGCTAGTGGTGGTTAAGACTGTCAGTAGTAGTTTTTTTATGAGAATAATTTTCTATGTTTTTAAACGGTCGTGTGCTTTTCATTTTTTATGTTATTTTAAAATATAGTGTAGAAAACATAGGAAAGTGACATTTTTCACTGATCGGGGACAAACTCTCGTAACGTGCATAACATCCTTCAACCTCTTTCTGGCTCTAGATTACAAAGACGAAATACTCAAAAATATATTACTTTTTCCCATTAAATTAATTAATTCTGGTTCGAAGGTAAATAATATTTGTGATTTTACAACTTTTTAAAAGTGTCTACTACATTCTGGTTTTTATAACACCTATTTATTGAACGCATATTTGACGTTTCATCATGTATTTTGCATGTATAATAGAACGTCAAGATTTATCGATGTTTGAACGATATAGTGCAGAGAAAAATTCGTCAGTATCACGCATTGAAGAAATTTTTTATAGTTTTCAAAAAATTTCTTCAGGAAACCAGGTTTTCTAAGATGTGCCATTTTATGTATTTTGTTCGGCACACATTTCCATTGCGTTTTCAACTTTTTTTTTCAACTTTTTCTTTACTTCTGAAGTTTCTTGAAATTGAAAATTTTTGGAAAATATAAAAAATATCCCTGTCCTCGGAATCTTTCTCCTAGCTGTACCACAATTTTGTTTTGTTATATGCTGCTCAACCGCGAAGTATAGGAAATTAGTTGAAACTCACAGATTTCTTAAATATTTTAGCTACGCGAAACTTTCACGAACCCAAAACTGTTGGATAACTCTATGATGGATGAAGAAGCAGGCGTAGAAGTTTCTATCGACACTATAAAAGACTCAATTTTTCCCAGTTTTATTGAAAGAGTTTTGAATCATCAAAGCAGATGTATCCTCAAAAAAGACTCTTTCTCACTTTTTCCTCTTGCTTTGAAAACTTATATGAATATGTCTAATCAATCGTAAAATTCCGATTCATAGGTATTTGCAATGGACGCAATAAAAGGATTGATCCAAACTTGAAAGAGTGAATTTATTTCTTATCATAACTTTTGATGTTCGAATATTTTCGTTTGAATTGTGATTTTCAATAAGGAGGCGAAAAATCCTATCAGAAGTGTACAAGATAAAATCTTTCTAGATTGTCATTAGAAGTTACAAATCGGAAGAGTTCATATTACCTAAAGAAATGAAGAGACCAAAGTCCTTTTCCTGTAAAAGTTGGAAAAAATTGCCTCAAAATTAAAAACTATGAAAAAAGGCTATTTTTTACGTTCTTGTCAAATTGTTCTCAATTTAATGTTGCAAAAAACATTAAGAGTCTTGCCCACCATTTCAAAAAAAAAAGTACTACCCTACTCTGTAAGAACAAGAGACCCTTCAGAATCACAAGAATTGTTCGCCTTTTGAAGAATAATAGTAAAGTCAAAGAATAGCGTCATCAAACTTAAATTCAGTACACATGAATAATTGTTAATGAGAGTTCTCTGTAGACTGTAGAGTCAAATCAAGTACACGATAATACGTGGTGCTTGTACATTTGAACTTTTTATCTCTCAGTTTGATTCTTTGATAGGCATTACGGAATAAGGCATAACAGTATAAGGCATAAGTAGCTACATTTTTCTTCGAGACGAAAAGACGTGACACCGAGTGTCTTGCAAGATAGAGAAGAATGAGAGAATCGCATGTCTATATATCCATGAAAGGATACGTCGCTTCAGGCATTCACGCGAAGAAAAATTGCAGGTAAAATACTTGTGTGCATAATGGGAAGAGACTGTGTTATTGGTGTTAACGTGTATGTGTTTATACTCGAGGAAAACTACCCAGTATCCACTCTGTAGGACAATAATGAAAATCCAAAAAATATCCCACAAATTAGGGAGCATCCATATATTACGTAACATAAAAAGATACATTAGAAATAGCGTAACGAAGGGGGTGGGGGGTGTGAAATGGTTGCAGAAAACGTTCCGTAATAAACGAACGCTTCCTGAAGCTCCTGAGAACACCACCATTTTGGAAAATGGCGGTCCAGCAGCTTCTTTTGGCCACCATTTTCTAAGATGACGGACCTATCAGGAGCTTGATTAGTGGGATCTTTCCTGGGGTTTCATTGAGTGTATGCTAGGCACTCTATTGTACGTATATATACATAAATGTGAACATTAACAACAAAGTCTATTTTATTATACACACGCGTATCGTACCTGCATCCAAAAAATATCCCACAAATCGAACTTCTGATAGCGCCTTCATATCGGAAAATGGCGGCAAAGTAGCTCCTTTTCGGCCGCCATTTTTCAAGATGGCGGCTCTAGCAGGGTTTCAATTAGTAACATCTTTATTGGATGATCTCTATTGCCCCGTAACAAAGATAATTGTCAAGTTTAGTCTCGACCCAACCTTTTGTGACATCAAACTACATGTCGACTGGAATATAATGAATATTATGTTAGCAAATGCTACCGGTCATCCGTAATTGGCGGTTCCAGAAGGTGCGAAGCACTTATTTAATATTCGCACGGATCAACGGTGATAGCCGGCACGTGCAATCACTGCTCAAGCGCTGAAAAATGTATATAATACAAGCTTAATCATTTAGCTGCTTCCAATTTAGAGTGCTGATATTTCGGGAATTTCCAGTTCCCAGCGCACATCACTTTGGCGCTTCGAGAAAAAACTACAGACAGCACGTATGAATCGCTATAGTGGAGATTAGCATATCGTGTCTGTGATCACCTCCTGACCGTATATTAACTTCTTACCTTTATGCCTACAAGTATATGAGAGGATCGACCAGGATCGTCGGAATTTTCCGCATCTCATTATACCAATAACACCACGAATTACGATTTGTAAAGCTTTAAACGATTGTGAATAAATGATCAGCAAGTTATACCTGATATAGATAACTGCCTTGTTACAGTCTCGGATTTTACAAAAGGAATAAATACCTTCAAAATAGTTTTCCAGATGACTCATTCCGCAGGAATGTGTTTGCTATCAATTTTTTTACAAAATTGTTGCCACTCTGATTACTATCATTTGACTTGCTCATAAACGTCGAACTACTCTAATTTCATAAGATGTTAGGCGCATGAGAAATCCTTCTTTAATGTAATCCCAACATTTACAAGTATAAAATTTGCATAAATACAGATGCCGAATCAGCCACAGCTTTAATTTTCTTGTCAAAGTCACACCTTTCTCCCCCAACAATGAAGAAAAATTGTGTTGCTTTAGTATTATATTCCTCTCGTATTCACCACAAGGATGAACATTTTCCAACCCATAAAAGTATAGTCTTCCTGTTATGCATCAACATAACCCATAATAATTATCGGAATTTAATGTTACTCAATGATTGCGTGATTCATGCAGAATTTACAATGTCAGAAGCCAGTATCTCAAAGATACAGGTAGCAAGCTGTATAGAGTACACGCTCTCATGGAACTGTATCCTATATACAAATTCTTTACCGAAGCAATCACTGCGCCGCCCCGCGCCGGACCATTAGTGTCTCGAGTTCTGTGTGTCATCCTGTTATTATAATTACAATTGCGCGTAATGAGAATCAAGTCAGAACTTCCGTGTTGTGAACTAAAGCACCGCGCCTACACTTTCACACAATAACGCTTCTTCATCCACCTTTGACGTTCATGATCATTAAGAATTCTATTTTTAAAATAAACGTAACACTGGAGTAATATCTTCACGGCCAGGCTGATGACATTAATAAATACGACCAGCCATGAAAACACAAAGACATCCGGAATAAAGTATTGCAATATTTTCACAAAAAATCCTGATTTGACTTTGAGCTTGAAGTTGGATCAAAGTGAATTGCAGCAGACTGATACTAAGCAGATTAAAGTAATCCAGAATAAGTATAATAATTAAAATTGACAAGTAAACATTGACATTTGGTGCGTGTACCAAATGTCAATATTCACCGAATAGCACCTTAAAGGTCATCCCGAAAATACGTAGGAAGTTTTTTCAAACTTTCAACTTCTTCAACTTCATTTTTTTTGCTGTTGTGAAATTCATTTAAGTTCTTGAAAATTTGTCTTTACAGTTTGAAATTGTTAGACATTAGATTCCTTGTTACTCAAAATTGCGGCTGTTTTCCAGAAAACCATTTTTTTCTTGAACTCGTGGTTTTGGTTTTACCTATCGAAAATTCGATGAAAAACAAAAATGACCGTCGGAAATCGGTCACGAAGCGCGAGTATCATGATATGGAGATGCATAGATAGATGCATAGATAGACCTATACTCGATTACCTAGTAAATTCAAAATATACAGATGCATAGATGACCTGGAATCTCAAAGAGATGCTTTTGCTAAATTTACTTTCAAATCTGCATAATTTTTTAAATAAACAATGAAGAGAGCCATGTGAGTGCAGGGTATAAATATGCGAGCGCAAAGTCTAAAATGTCAGAGCGCAAGTCAAATACATTATTGAGCGCGTAGTGCGCGATGAAAACGTTGAATTTAAATCAAAGTTAAATTTGACTGTTTCTTTTTTAAAATTAAATTTCAAAATTTTATATGACTAAATATCGGCTCATCCATCTTTTGTTTATAATTCACTTTCCTCCTAAATTTCAACTTTATGGTTGAAAGTACAACTGGAATTGAAACTTGAGTTGGAATAAGATTTCTGACTTCAAAATTTAACTGTTTCATTAAACATTTATGTGCTTGGATGAAAATGTATCTTCTAGTGGAAAAATTTGAAGGTTTCGTTGAAAATCATTATTTGACTTCAGTGAAAAATTAAACTATTTGTAGAAAATTTGTCTCCTTGGAACAAAATTAACACTCATGGTCAAAAATTCAACTATTAGGTTACGAGTAGGTATATGTATTTTCCTGAAAATACATCTTTATAGTTGAAGGAAATTAATCCTCTCGGCTAAAAAATTAACTATTGGGTTGAAAGTTCAGGTGTTCTGTTAAAAATTTGTCTTTTTTCGGTATTAGATTATTGTAATTTTTTCTTAAATTCTACTGTTGGTTTCAAAGTCAATCTAAAAATAAACCTGTTTTCGTATGAGTGTCAATCATTATATTTTTCATTAAGAATTCATTTCTTGTAGTTGAAAATTTGAATATTCAAATGAAACCGGAACTAAATTGTTATAAAATAATTTTTTCATCAAGATTTATTTCTTTGGGGTTTAAAATTCTTTTCTCATTTGTTGAAAACATATTTAACCATATAGTTAAAAATTTATGTATTTTTTCCAAATTCCTAATTTTTAGTAGAAAGTTGATGTTCTTAGTGGAAAATTCATCATTCGCGGTTGAGGCTTCCATTACTCAATTCCAAATACGGTTATTTTGTTGGAATGTCATCCTCTTCAATTAAAAGCAGTACTGTTTTAGTTGAAGATTTAACTATGTTGTCAGACTATTGTCTTTCTTGGTTAAATTTCATTATTATGAATATAAAATAATTTTTTTTGGTTAGAGTAGGTATCAACTTTAACATTCTTGATTATGAATTCATCTCTTTTTAAGGAGAATTGAAGTGTTTGGTTAGAATAGAAACTAGTTTGTTATAGATCAATTTCTTCAGTCGAAGATCGATTGAACTGGTTAAAAAATTAGGAACTTTGCCGAAAATTTTTTTTCCATTTGTCGAAAATGTATTATTTTAAACCGAAAATTGAACTATATAGTCCAAAATTCATGAATTTTGTTGAAATTTCGTCTGTTTGATAGAATTATTCTTTTTCGTCAAAATTGCAACTGTTAGTTTCAAAAGTTTTCAGATATATTCACAAATTCAATGGTTTTGTGGCAAATTAATCTTCTTTATTCAAAAATTTAACCAATAGGTTAAATCATCACTTTTTTTTATGAGAATCAATTTCGTTTGATTGAACATGTAAGTTCATAACAAACTCATTCTTTTCCAAGATCGAACTATTTTGTTCAAAATTCATATTAGATTCTCATTCTAAATAAGGAGGTATTGGTTTCATGTGGAGGAGTCGAATTTAATGAAGTCTCCACGTTTTGTGAACCCCTAAGTCGGAAAAAACGATTTTTACTAAGTTATCTGTCTGTAGTCTGTGATCTGTAGACTACAAATTCGGTTTAGACCATTTTTTTTATTAGTTGCATAATTATTGTTTAAATCATGAAAAATTCTATCAAAATTGGAAATTCCATCTTTCAGGAAATCTATGCGATACGAAAAAATTGTTGCATGGGAAAAATGTTTATTTTGAAAAGTTGTACAAAATAACTGCCGACCATTTTTTGATAAGACGTATAGTCTTTGCTCAAATCATGATAACACACTTGACAGAAGAAAAATTGCCATCTTCCGGCCAAAGTATGTGAGACACATAGAAACATTGATGAGCAAAATTATTAACCACAAAAAGGTCTACAAATTTGTCATGAAATATTTTCCAATCAGACGTATGTTTTCTGTTTCATGCGTGATAACGATTTTCAAACAGTGAAAAATTCCATTTGCTAGCGAGTATTTCAATGAGAATGGGTTTCTTGAGGCCGATAGAGCCTTAAGTAAGTTAATTTGAAATCTTCATTCATCAGAAATTGAAACAAATTTAATAATATTCTAAAAAGTAAGAATTTCTAACAGATTTGAAATATCTCTAATTCTGTACACGCATTACACTATAAACAGAACCGAGCAAGAAGTGCGAGGACCGAAAAAAGCCGAGCGCTAAGCGCGAGATCCGAAAGACGTGCGCTCTAGGCACGCTCAAACTTGCGAGCCAAGCGCGCAATGAGAATGTGCCTGCGCAGCGGGCAGATTTTTTCAAATTAAAAATTCGACTGCTTGGTTGAAAGTAGAAGTGCTTCATTCGATTGAAAATTCATGTACCATGGATCACGTTGAAAACTCATCCCCTTCGGTTGAAAATTAAACTATTTAAAATAATTTTTTCCCCCTTTTGAAAGGATCTTTTCCGGTCAGAAATGAATTTTCTTAGTAGTAAATTTATGTATTTTTTGAATGAATTTGTCCTTTTGACTTCAAAAATGAACATTTCGAAAGACATTTTCTTCTTTATTCACTGAAAAATCTCTTGACTGAAAATTTGTGTTCTGTAATTGAATTCAATGTTTTGGTGAAAAATCGAAGCATTTAATTGAAAATTCCTCTTTTTGGTAGTTAATTATTCATGTTGCTTGGAAACTAATGCATTCAGTTGAGAACATCTCATCGTGTTGTTTGAAATATGATACTTCTTTTTGAAATCCAAGAGATTGAAAGCGATTCAAATTTGAAATTTCTGCTTCCCGTTTGTCAGTGAAAGTTTATTTCGGCCTGAGGAATCGAACCCTTGGCCGCCGACTTGAAGCCCGATGACAACCGCTACGGCAACTACGGAGTCGTTGATAAGTTACATAGTCATCCGATCACTTTACTGCCTTGCTGCTGCTCCTTCAAGTGACTCTTCGGGTTTAACAGTTGTGCCAACTTGGATACATCCGGGTTGAATGTATAGAAATATCTTACCGATAATTCGGTCATCATTCCATCCGAAATAGTAAACATCCGCAATACTCTAGTTTCCCGCCCTACCGACCCCATGTATCAGTGTATATAATTCACAATTAACCATCGGCTACTGTCACAAAAAACAGCTTACTATTTGCCTCAAACTTTCCTGGATAATGATCAAGGACCATATACTTCCTCTTTGAGAGTAATCTGCATTTTCATTAGATCATCTTGATTAAAATAAAGTTCCATTTACCAGGATCTTCCTCTTGAGACCTTTCAGCAAGACCTGTCTACGTTTCCTGCTTATTGATCAGGAAGGCCACGATTGTTCTCTCAAGTGTTAACAGAAGCATTCATAACTGAGAATATAATTACGCTCGTTTTGCTTCTGAGCGTGGGTTTATAACCAGGTGTAAAGGAAGCATGTTTCAAGTTAAATAGATGATATAATAATGTATTCCTCCATTTCAAATTATAGCGCAGATTTAAAATAATATTGTGTCAAATATTTATTTTGGTATCAATGAGAGGTTTTCCATTTTCTACAACAACTATTGCTTTGAGGATATATCTATTGACCACCCACCAAACTATGCGTCTGAAACCTTGAACTTGAACGAAAGAAGACAATACAACCGGACCCTGGAAATTCCCTAAGAAGCCGTTCCATGATTAGTCAGCTTCTCCTCCCAATTTATACCAGGATACGACCTTAACGGTCTGATGCGGCTCAGTCGTGAAATAGAGGTGGAAATAAAGTATGGAAATGATGATGGTAGAGTCAGTTTATAAGATTTGAAATCAAGACAAGTTTGGATAACATTTTTTAAATATTTGGATACAATTATAGTCAGGTAAACTCATATTTCGTATTTAATGATTCGAAAGGAATTTTGGTACAAGGAAAAGAAAAGAATAATTATTGCTTATAACAGATATGAGAATGTTTTCCAAAACTTCAAACAATTGTTTTCTGAGGTGTAAATATGTATTCCAGTTTGCAGGGAAACATTTTCTGTAACATTAGATATTCGGAAGAAATATGATTTAACTGATGAATGAGCAAATGTGACGCGATCTGAAGAAAGACCCCTAAGCGGCCAAACGTAATTTTAGATGAGAAGCAGGAGAAGTGGCGACGGGCCGATAGGACTCTCCCAAACGACAATGTTTGACCGCTTGTAATGAATAAATTTTTATTGATGGAATTTTTCTAACTTTACCATCTCAAAGAGCAAGTTCGAATCTACATAAAGCATTAAAAATCAGAGAATCTTCAGATCGCTTCACAAATAGTAACACATTTTGAAACATTTTCTCAAAATCAAAGATGAAGAACCCAATTTATTAAATCATCAGTATAAGAATATTGTATAATTCTAGAGATGGAAATGTAGAAATCGGGTATGTATGACATGGCTTCAATTTTATAGATCTATGAGCAAATATTATTTGCAGTGTTATGCCTATAAACAAGCAGGTAACAAGCAGATATTAATTCTCATATTGGGCAATACCAAGTTGTGGCTCGCAGCTATGTTATAATTTCTGCAGTCGTATCCTATAAATAAAAACTGAATAATAACTGCGCACTCGCCCGAGCTTAAGAGGATGGAACCATCAGAATGCATTTCAACGTATGATTTACAATCCTTGTTTGCAATTGATACTTGGAGTTGCTGTCGATGTTCGGTCCCTTATCGACCTGTATCTCGTGATTACTTTATTATACACTGTCTGCAAATTTTGCTCACCGAAATAAACTTCACTAGTGCTCTTCAATTAAAAAGCAAAGTAGATACTGCAATAACTTTAAAACGAATGCTGCAACAAAAGTTAAGAATACAGTTGAACTAGTTGTTCAAATTAGTTGGAGCTCAAACAAGTTAGATTCCTTCAGCAATTGTAGCCCCTAGGTACGATGACTATGATATTTAAAATTAGTAATTGGTACTCTTACGATGATAAGGTCAATTACCCTAAACAAAAGGACATTGCAATGTAATGTGACAGTTTATGAGTTCATGTTGAGAAAAAAAAGATCGAAGAAGAATGCAGCAAAATGCGACTTTATTCTTAAGAAAATGGAAGTCATTCCAGAAAATTGCATTCTCTCTGACCCGAAACGCTGACCTACGACCCCTTGTGCCCTCTGCATTCTTGTCTGTAGAGTTTCATCATTTGCTAACAAGCGGAGATGATCATATATAATGGGTACAGTACACAAAACCAAACTGCACTTCTTGCAGGAGACTTAACAATCCGACCACCTATAATGAGGACAACCATTTTAACAGAGTATTCCGGGTAAGATTGTTGCAACCAGATCTTTATATCTTCTTTGAACTTTTTTATTTTTCTCGACTGTACACTGCAACCTCAATCGAAATTCACCCGAACGTCGCAATTCTTCGAAATGAGCTCGTTGACGAGACGGTGCGGGGGGTTTGGAGAGGGGCGCTCTCCTCGCTCCACTCTCCGCCATTCAGGAGTGTATTCGGCCTTAACTGTTTACGTTTCAGCTCACTCGATCCTGTATGAAGGCCGTCGATACCCAAGCCCGAAGCCGTAATAGGATCGAGGTTCGAGTGTATTTACATTTTGGTCAGCGCCGAAAATTTGACAACAAACATAAACAAAAAAAACTAAGCACTATCTTAACCGTAATTTTGGGGCAAAGATTACCTGCAACAAAATTTGCCGCATGTGGTGTATTTTTCGATATTTTTGTGTTTCCACACACGCGTGTGAGTAACATTTGACAGATCTTACGATTCAGTAATACAGTCTTCATGGACTTGAATTTATCTCATTCGAAAGTTTCACCAACAGTCAGTTAACTCCATTCTAGAAATCGAAGCTGGTGGTTTCCGATTTCCAAGATAGTTGTGACAACTTGTTAATTTTCTAACAATTGTCGACTCCCAAGCACGACTGAATGGTAATAATAAGAAACATTTCATTATTTATTTCGAAACAAAACACCGAAATATCAACTGCAAATGGAATATCAAAAGTAATGTGACATGTATAGTGTTAGTTCTTCTTTCACTTGTCCGCCCTCCGACAGATGTAATGTACCTATTGATTCATCTTCCGAAACCTTTAAAATCAATATTATGAATTAATAAATAAGCTCATGGATAATGGACAGCCTTTCTACTTTCAGAATTCGAAGGTCACTTCACTCTCACTTTATCTCTTTTTTGCCAATCAGCACTGCAAGAGAGTTAGAAAAGGATGTGATCACGAACCATATAATCATTTTATCAGCTGCTTTAAGACAAATTTTGGAGAATGCAGCTTATATCTAAGGATCAACTTCAAATCAATTGAACCAATTGGTTTTCACAGAAGCAATGGAACTAAACATTTCCCAAAATTATTATTCCTAATCCCAGACCTTAGCAACTTCCTTCTATCAGCGCGGCGCAAAGAAGTCGGAATAAATTGCACCTGACCATTGAGGGTATTTTCCTCGATTAGTCCCGGCTTTCCTAGACCTGTTTTCTGGGTTAGTGTGTGCCATTGATACTCAGCATCAGACATCGGAGTCTGCTGTTTCATAATCAACTTACCCGGTACACGTGGAACCTATGTTAACGTTTAGTCTCGTGCAAACGCATTGAGTCAAGTAGCCACACCTGGTTCCGATGGTCACTTTCCTTTCAACTTACCCAAGATCCAAAGCCACCACGTGTTTCACGACACGTCTTCGGAGATGTTATAATCTTATGTAATCAGTTTTTTTTCGGAGTTTCGAAGCAACGGACAAATGCATCGATGATCGAAGAATTACGGGGTACATCGACATGTTTTCATTCGAGTGTATTGTAAGAAAATATCTTCACTTGCATCTCTAATAGGGATGGAAACTAGCTTTTGGGAGTCAAAAACACTCCTCTGAAGGTTTTTTTGGGGAAAAAATATTCTCTTTCGTCTCCGCATCATAGAAAAAGGTCTCCAAGTTTTTTGATGACTGTTTTTATAAGACTCGTAGTTCTCGCATGAAACTTGAGAAATGAAATTAAAAATTAAAAATTCTAATTTAAGAAAACATAAAGATATAATGAAATAAAATGTATATCATAGGACAAAGAGTTATAATTATTTGCAAGTTAAATAAATTTCTAACAGATGGCGGCATAAGTTAATTTATTGACCAGCACTTAAACATTTTGCGTTATCTAGGAAGGTTAGCAGCCAAAATATGGCGTCTTGTTTCGATTTCTTGGTACTACAATTTATTTCACGTCACATGTGTTTTCTACAGACACATGCGTGTATTATCCTTGATTTTATTATAATTGTGCTGTGTATCGTTAATACACAAAATTTAGTGTTTAATTTCAATTGAATTTGAGGTATTCTTTCATTCTAATGAATGTGCCACAGTATCGCGTGCCCAGGTCTGCTAGTAAAAATTTAAAATATATCACAGCTATACTATATCGCTAATTAAATTCTCGATAACGAATTTGACACATTTCGTGAAATAGTCGGAGTAGAGATTGATATACATATAAAATATGAATATAAAATCACTTGCTCCAAACATTAAATGAATGTAAGACTGTTTTTTGTAATGCTGTTTGACTATCATATACAATGCTGGGATAGAATAAAATATTTTTAGGATCAAAGAGGATTTTTTTTTACTTCCAAAAGAAAAATTCCATCACTTTTGAAACTGTGAATGAAAAACTTTTTCCCATTTGCCCTAGTGTTTAAGGTTACGGTGTTTTTAAAATCCGTGTAATGCCGTGAAAAAAAGAATAGATAGGGTTTCCGATGAGTTAAGCATTGGGTTTGATTACAATCGCTTTATCAAGGGCTGAGATTAAAAATATTAATATATATTTCATAGAATACTCATTAGATCAAATTGTGTGAGGAATTATTATTTCTATCTTTCTATGTCGCTCAAGTTTCTTTCTTCACAATATCTGCCCTCGCTTTCTGAAAGTTCTTAAAACCATTCAGTAGAATCTCCCTGTTCCATACAATTAGAACATTAATTTGTGCAACTCCTTAATTTCTCTATAATTATCATTAAATGTCATTAGCTCCTTGTGCTTTATTCTTTTTTAAATCCTCTAATGTCCTACTAAATCTGACCATACAATTACATCTCTTATGGCCTTATCTTTACTTTCTGTCAGCATTTATATCACCTAATGGTTTCCCAAGTAATAAAAACTAAATTTTGCGACAAAGTGAACAGTCACACTACATCTGTTCGCTACCAGGAAAATGAAAATGAAGGCATTTTTACAACTCTATAGAGAGATAGTACTTATTGAAAACTTATAGAACCTCTTTATCTCTAAATCTTGTCTAATCAAGTTCTAAAACTCGGTTTGAAGAGACTTTAGATTTACATCCGGTTTCAAACAGGAAAATCTCATTTGATACGTCAAGTTCAACTAAGACAGTGATTGATATTCGAGTGAATGACATAGCAAATAAAAGTACATCTGAATTTAACGTGGGCATGATACATTGATTCCAACGCATAAGTATGCGAAATAAGTTCAATGTACGAAGAATGCTTAAGATTTTTTCCCATAGAATGTTGCTCTAGAGTAGGCGTAGACTTACTAGATCACATTTAAAAATATACGAAGGCGTCTGCATGAAGAGGGCCCTTATAACCGGTTCTAGCTAAGGAGTTATTCCTTGAGTTATTCGCGTTTTTCTGAGTCCCGGTTAAAATGATAATTTTCGGGTTAAGGTGGATGATAATAAAAAGACCTATTTTTAATCTATCAATACTGAAATGAATCACTCTTTTCCCAAAAACCACCAGAAACAGGTAAATTTCATGTTTTGAGAAGAAGTGTAACACATGTACTCTTTTAAGGTGCTTCGTCGAGGATAGGCTTTCGCCAAAGCCATAATTCTCTTTAACTGATGAACTGTTTCTTGTAATATTTGTCCCACCTCATCTTTAGACCCTAATGGAGGCTCGCATAGACTTCTTTTTCCGAATATAGCGTTGTTGTTTGTTTTTGTTGAAATAAAAGTCAAGTAATTCTTGCGCCTGAAAATCGGCACCGCCTTGCATGCTGAATAGCGGTCATTGGCGTGCACTGCCATGCCGGCCTCGAGTATCCTCGACAAATGCAACGGGTAACGTCTCTGTCGACTCTGAACCGTTGGTAATGAAAATTTCGTAACTGGGCATATTACCATGATTCGTGTTGTTGGAAATTTTAGGATGTATTTTCGGCGCTAGCACTGCGATGGGTAAAGTGAATGATTCATTCCCAGATCTAAGAGCGCTGGCGCGTATTCATTTTACCCATCGCAGTGCTAACGCCGAAAGTACATTATAAAATTTCCAACAATACGAATCATAGTATTACGTCCATTTAAGAAAGTTTCATTACCAACGGTTCAGGGTCGTCATAGACGTTACCTGTTGCATTTGTCGAGGATAGTCGAGGCCAGCATGGAAGTGCACGTCAATGACCACTATTCAGCATGCAAGGCGGAGCCGATTTTCAGGCGCCAGATGTACTTGATTTTAAATTTAAACAAGAACAAACAACAACGCAATATTCAGGGGAAAGAAGTCTATACGAGCCTCCATTAGGGTCTGATGGTAAGGTAGGACAAATTTTTCAACAAACAATAATTCATCAGTGTAAGAGAATTAGGCTTTGGCAAAAGCCTATCTTTGACGAAGCACCTTAAGACGTTTTTCTCGATAAGCAATTTTTCTTTATAAGTCGACTTTAAAAACAATTCTATATGACTCTGTAAGCACCTCTATGTCTGTACCAGTCATAATAGCCCTTTTTATGCAGACGCACAGACATTTTAGTTCAAACTTCATGATCGATAGTAAATATCTCCCTTGCAAATTGTTTATGCTGCAGTCTTCTCATATCGAACAACCTTGATTTATGGGTATCGATTTTGTTTAATGAGAAAATACTGATGAGTAATAAAATCATACGCGGGTAGGACCGTAGGAGAATGAGTCATGTTTCGCAGACGGGTTTCCCTGACAAACTGATACACACCTACCTGCCGCTTGTACATGGTGTTCCATTGACATTAATAATCATCTACTCCCTCCTTCACTCTCTATGTTTTACTGGTCTTTAAGATACCAGATACTTGTTCTACAAAATGCCGCATTATTTGCTGATAAGTTTCGTTACTATGAAGATACCCAGTGGGAAATTTACCATTGGCCCAATGCTTGGCCAATTTTGGCCAGGCGCTAGGCGTAGTCACCCCAATATTTGTCCAATATTGCGCCAATGGTGAGTCTTGGCAATTTCCCACTGGGTAGGCTTCAGATATTTTGGTTCATCAGACAATAGTAAACTTTAAAAATTATCTCAGAGTTAGAAGAACCGGCGGTATTGCAGCAATTAAGTTCATTCAGGGACACACAGAACCATGATCCTTTGAGTTCTTGGTGTCACCGAATCGACATTCCAAACCGACCATTTTTTCACAAAAAAACTGAATAATCTTATTGAATTACTGATAAGTTGTTTTAATCGTCAACGCGTGACATTAATCCGGTAATGCAATTTTTTTGTTGCGTTCTGAACAGTGGACCTTGTTGCAAAAGTCGAAATGCAAATTTCCTAAATTCCTGCAACCTTATTATCTGCTGCAGTCTACAATGTCAAGAAAAAAAGGAATGAAAAAAATTTTGAAAAGAGGATATATATATATCTGACAGGTTAGTTAGAGTAAACCGAATAGCTTTTACGGAATAATGAGTGTTTGCAGCCACACAATGGACCACTTCATTACACCTGAGCTCCATGGAAGGTCAGTCGGAGAAAGACTTTGTTTTAAATTGGATGATTTAAGGTAAACAAACCATTGATGTCTCTTGATTGCCTGCCCGGAAGCAGGTGCGACAGAACCTTCAACATGCTTCGCCAACATTAAAGTGTATCAAAGGCGGTTAAGCAGCACTTTTTAAAAATCTTCGTTGATTTGCTGAAAGAGGTACGTTGCGACGGCGGAACCCAGTCAAAGTTTAAGTCAAGAAGCGGCGAATCCACTTTGATTGTATACAAATCTTTGACATGCTCGCCGCAGGTAGACATGACGTGGTCTATTTTGCTTCGCGGGGCAACAAGGTCGAGGCACTTTCGACAGTTTCCTGATCCGTCAATTTAAGTATATGCTTGCTCTAATACGCGAGCACGGGCTCTGTAAATGGGAACGATTCACTTCCGATCTCGAGCAAGATCAAAAGGGATTGGCGATCCTGGCTCCTTTTTTTCCTTCGTCTCCGAATGACGTTTTTGCCTGTCTCTTTATTCTTTTTTTTTCTTCCTTTCTCAGTACCTCGTTGCAACCACAGCCCACGTCCACAGAAATTTAATTACACGCGCGTGCCACTCTACAAATGAGCGGCTGATGTATGAAAGGTTCTCCTCGGGTCCTTCTAGCGGCGATTGAACTCGCGGTATCAACGAATTATGGTTTGCATAATGCTTTCGACGCCTAAGATATGAGAGGTCATTGCCATCAAAGTACCTTTCATTTTTTCTAAGCCGATACATGGAGGTATATAAAAGAGAAATTTACCAACGAGCCGAGAAAAATTAGATCAATAGAAAAACCTTTTGCCGGAAGGAAACGTCTATTAAATCTGATTGATTGTCACTGTGCCTTTGCGAAAAAAAACGCTTGAGGCTGATAGGGACCAAAAATACATTCTAATATTTTGTATTCAACCTGTTTAAAATATTAGCATTGAATGAATAGCTTTGTAGAATTAAAATTCGCGAGACTCTAACTATCCAGACGGGTTAGTTAAGTGTCCACTAGGGTGGTCCAAAAAATTTTTTGTTTGGATTTTTATGCAAAACGCCCTGAAATTTGTTCAAATCCACAAAAAAATAAGCGCATTTTTTTGTGTTGAAAAAAAATCATATTTAGAGCTGGCGCAACCCCATGAAGTTCAACACGTATTTCCCGTAAGAAAAAAAGTTATATTTCTTCTCAAATATCACCCCCATAAGTATGTTTTATAGGGTCCCAAAAAACCTCCATGAGTCAAAAAATGGGTTTTTCGAGTTTTTGCCGCTAATTATGATTTTCTACGGTTTTTTTTATCGCAGACTGTTCCAAATACATGAAATACTACTTTATACTGATAATTAAATGTTAATTTGAATTGTTTTACCAATTAACTATTGTTTTTAGCAACTTTCTCTTAGAAAAGGGTTAGATAGTCAAGGTTTTTTCTGAATTTTTCAACTTATTTCCAACGTTTCATTTAAATCGAGGTAATAATCAATTAAAGTCAACAAAAAAAATTGTTAAAAGTTGCGGTTTTTCTGAGATTGTCAAATTTTTGTCTACTTTTTACCTAAAGTAAGTAATTTTTTAATTTATTTAGTAAAAATACTTGTTTAAGCAAATTGTAAATCTTTATAGCTATCTTCTTCTGAATTGATACAACACAGTTGTGGGGTTTTCCTGAACTTTTAAACTTTTTATAACTTTTCGATTAGAATAAAATAATAACCAATTCATGTTGAAAATAAATGTTTAAACAATTTATTATCCTTGCTTATAATATTTTCTTTGCTTAATAATAATGATAGAAACTTGTGTTTTTTTCTGAAATTTTTAAGTTTTTGACCACTTTTTACTTGAAGTGAGTTACTATTTGCTTCCATTTAAACCATTTATTATTGTTTATAACCATTTTCTCTTAGATAAGTGATAGGAACTTGTGTTTTTTTGTGGAATGTTTAACTTTGCACTGAATGGAATTTTAATGAGATTCAATTAGATTGAATTAGATTGAATTGATTTATTTGTTGCCGAAATTAGATTTAAAAATTTTTTTTAAAGTTTCGAAATATCAACCATTATATTTCACAACTAAAAAAGTAAAGCAGAGTTAAACATTTCAGAAAAAACCGCAACTTTTTATCACTAATCCAAGAGACGATAGCCATGAACAATAATAATTTGTTTAAACAATTTTTTTCAATTAAATAATAAATTACTCCAAGTGAAAAGTGGGCAAAAAGTTAAAAATTCCAGAAAAACCGCAAGTTTCTATTATTAAGCAAAGAAAATAGTATTAGCAATGATAGTAATTTTTTTTTAAACAATTAATTGATTGATTGATTCAATGTGTCTCCTGAGGGTTTACATTTTCCTCGAACCTCTCCACCATTACTTTACACACCCTACCACTATCAATAGTGAGTGAGGAGGACCTACATCTTGAGGTGGGTTCCGAACCACCAAGAACCCCAGCCCCAAGTACTTAAGAGTAACCTTTTTCTCAAGAGGTACCGACACCACGACTTTCCGGAGATGAACACTTCCTTGCTAGGCAAGTGGTCACCGCGTGGGCCGCCGAAGCTCTTCCAGAGTGCAAGGCAGGAATCGAACCCACAACCAGCCGGCGTGGGTCTAAAGTGCATGCCTTAGCCCCCACGACCAACTGGCCACTCTTTTCAAACAATTCATTTGAATAATTCTTTTTTTAGCATGAATTAATTATTACTGTAATCTAATTCAAAAGTGATGTAAAGTTAAAAATTTCAGGAAAAAACCGCAACTATGTAGGATTAATAAATTTTGAGCGTTATTATTGCTGATAATTTAGTTTTTAGTTTCCCTCTCTCACACAAGTCGCGTGTATCGGGTCGACTTTGACCGCTCGCCCTGAAAAATGTCACTTTTCAGAGTAAGCCCCCTTTCTTCGGCGCACGCCACCTATAAAGATTTACAATTTGTTTAAACAATTATTTTTTCTAAATTTGATTAAGCAATTTCTTACTTCAAGTGAAAATAAGTGAAACAAAATGAAAATTTCAGAAAAACCACAACTTTATAATTACCTTGCTTTAACTGAAACGTTAAAAATAAGTTGAAAAAAGTAAAAAAAAAACCTTGACTTTCTAACCCTTTTCTAAGAGAAAGTTGGTAAAAACAATAATAAATTGTTTGAACAATTTAAACTAACATCTAATTATCAGTATAAAGTAGTATTTCATGCATTTGAAACAATTTGCGTTAAAAAAACCGCAAAAAAAATCATAATTAGAGCCAAAGACTCGGAAAACCCATTTTTTCACTGATGGGGTTTCTTTTGGACCCTATAAAATAGAATTATGGGGGTGATATTTGAAGAGTAATATTTTATTCGCATTCTGTGACTAATTGTGAAGAGAAATGATGAATTTCGAACTCGATTCACCTAATATTGAAAATTCTGGATAAAATTTACAAAAACGTCTTTTTTTCTTATGGGAAATACGTGTTGAACTTCTAGGGCTTGCCCCACCTCTAAATATTTTTTTTTCAACAAAAAAAATACGCTTGTTTTTTTGTGAATTTGAACAAATTTCCGGGCTTTTTGCATGAAAAATTGGAAAAAAAATTTTCTAATGCATTTTTGGACCACCCTAGTGTCCACCCTTCTAAAAATTTGGAATTTTCTTATGAAATGATATCAGTAATATAATTTCAAAGTATGATCATTTTGTCGAGATGCAGATTTGCAGATATGTGAAATAAAGAAGAATTTGGAGAAATTATATCATAAAATTGAAAAATAATTAAATATTTGGTCTTGGCTGGATTTGACACAGTATTAGTACAACATCTTATTTTTGATTCATAAGTAAGCCAATGTTGATACATTTTTTTCGAAGAAGCAAAATACAAGAAAACGTATGACAACAAATCAAAAATGAACCTCAGAATTTAATAACTGGACTGCAGATGAAAAAGTGCCCTCCTTGATCCTAAAAAAACATATTTTTTTCATCTTAATTGCTCTTCAATGTTATATATTTGTCTCTAATAATAAACCAGAAATTTTTAATAGCTGGTCAAAAGCATTATTCTTTCTGATTTACACGTTCATACATTTTTTTGAGTGAAATGGTTAAGTCGAAACGTATGTTTCTCTAAATCTTTTCCAAAATCTAGAACAGAGACATTAGACCCTAGACTTGGAACTTTTCTCTGAAGGAGAAAATAAACCTTGATCGGTCATGCGTTCAATAAAATCAAGTTAATCAAGATCATGTTATGTTGAAATTAACATAATTGATAATTTTGACAAGATCAATAGATAGATATGATAATTACGATGTTTATAATCTCAATCTCATGTATGACTTTATGAAGGCCCAGAGGAGGTGCCGAAACGTCGCGTCAGTTTATTTTGAGATAAAATCATCTTGATTTTGTTGAAGATGAGGCTGATGAAACTTTCGTTTCACCACTGGGTAAAAATGTCGAAATTATACATGTTCGAAAAGACTGCTTAAGTTTCGAGATATATCCTCCCACTCCCTCTTACTCAAAAAATGTTGAATTTTTAGACTTCGTTTCTGATATGAAAGATTCGGTAACTTAGCCATCTTTTTAAGTCTATATATGAGCAGCCTTGTTTGTCTACAAAAATTTCGAAGAAAAGATACTCATCATGGCAGTTACCATACATGCCAAACTAGAAACGAAATGGATACAAATTTTGTAAATTTATCATTCAAGCCAAAAATGACGCGATTTACCGGGAATAACAAATGATACTTTTTTGTCTAATGAAATTATTATGTATATTATAAGTTATTTTAAACTATTCTTACGAAAAATCGAATTGTGTTAATTACCACTGTCACTGTTGATGTCTATGAATATTTATTCATAAAAACCAAATATAATCATAATTAGAAAATGTAACCACAAATAGACTGTCCCAGAGAAAACAGTATCAACAAAGATTACCGAAAATATACAGGTACGCATTGAGAAGGTACTTTTTAGTCGAAAATTTCGACACGTGAAATGCATAAAGACTTAGGGGGCCTGTTTGCAACAAAAATTAGACACCGAAGAATGATAATGCAGCTTATGTTTATGTAACAGTTTCACACTTGAAGTATTCTTATCATGAGGAAAAATAATCTTATTCCGACAATACATCAAATGAGAATAGTTTGGCTTCTTTCAAAATCTTTGGAGATCACAAAATAGGTTACTCAATAGGTTAAAGCACCATGCATATAGGCAAATTAAACTCACTCTTTTGAATGTATTTAGGAATTTTGAAATTTCTGAAATTGCTTATTTCTTATTATTTCTAGGATTGTTTGATAAATTCTAATGGGAATAGTTGAATATCTCATCCGAACTTTATGCGAATGAAATAATCGCATGATTTTTCATAATAAAATATTAGGTACTTGAAATGACATTACATCGCATAATTTGAGCATTTTCATCGACATAAAATCGTGAAATTCTGAAGGTTTTACAGTAGTTACAAAAAAAATGATACAACTTTTCTTTCAGATACTGTATTTTCGGAAGAGATAAAATATAATTTACGAATTCTACAGGATAATTCAGGTTTTTTCACTATGCTTCAAGAAACATTGAATATTTTGTAAATGATAAGCATCACGTACTAGTACAGAAAGCCTAAAATTTTTATTTTCTTGAATTCAAAATTAATTAAGTCACAGAAGTAAAGTAGAAGCAAACAAATTTCTGAATCTCCTAGAATTTTTCATATTTTAATGGTGTAGTTTTGATCATTTAAAACAGCAATGTTCATTCGAGAATTTAAAAAGTTTCAAGTCGAACAAATTTATGTATGCAATTCATAAATTTCAAATGGGTTCATTTTAAATGTTCAAATTCGAAGCTGTTCAATTATGAAGGTTTGAATTTGAAAACATTCAGCTTACAACTTTTCAAACTTTTATTTTCTCACACCTTATATTTGCCGTAGGAAGAAATCATGCAAAATTGCGCGAAGATATCGTTGAAAATATGGTTGAAATTTACCACGTTAATCACTTTTATTTTTATGTATGTGACGTGCGCCGAAGAAAGGGGGCTTACTCGGGGAAAATCAAAATCGAGGTTTTTACACCTTCTGATCCTTTATGTGTTGCTCCTTTATTGAAAAAATCAAAATTGAATTTCGAGCGTTATTATTGCTGATAATTCAGTTTTTAGTTTCCCTTCCTCACACA
>WSXT02167555.1:0-40348 GCA_011762715.2 Neuroterus valhalla | reverse complement strand
TGAAGGTATCTTAGATAATAAACTTACATATAAAAACTTTCGTCAAAAGTCGAGCGCGAAGCGCGAGTGCCACGATGGGAAAAAATAAGTCAAATAAATTATCGAGCGCGAAGCGCGAGATCCGCCGGACGCGCGCCCTAGGCGCGCTGAAACTTACGAGCGAAGCGAGCTGCGCGCGAAGCGCGCGATGAGAATGTGCCCGCGAACTAGGCAGATTTTTTTTAATAAAAAATGTAACTGTTTGGTGGAAAATCATTTGACATAAAATTTTGCCTTTTGGTAGAAGATTAGTCTTCTTGAATGAAAATCCTACTTTGCGGTTCAAAATCGATGTGTTTTGTTAAAAATATGCCTTTTTGTGCCTAATTCTGTATATGGTACACATTTAAACTTTTTGGTTAAAAACTCAACTGCTTGGTTGAAAACAATTTATTTTTAGCTAAGGATTAAACTACTTTCTCCAAAATGTAACTATTTTGTAAACAGCAGTTTAAAAAAATGCAGGTTGTGAATGAAAAGCGGTATTCCTTGGATATAAGAAGTTATAGAAGAGTGATCTCCAAATGCATGCATTAGTAATTGAAAGCTTTTGACTAGGCATTTCTACGTTAGCCGAAAAAGGCGCGCAACAATTCACATTAACATCCAGTTTAATTTTGAACCCTCGTAAATCAAACTTGTGCGGGTGTAGAATAATCTAAGTACATGGAGCTCAAGGCAAGACCTGCTGACGGTTGTATCTCAGCAGTCTCAGCAGTCTCAGCACCCAAGGTTTTCACGCCAGGAACGTGAAACGAGAAATTACATCCCAGTGGCACTTTGAGTGACTGCCGTACTTAATTCGATTGTAAAATCCTGAGTACGAAGGGTACCTACTTACTCACTTACTTACTAACCTGCACCGCATGTTTTACGCAGGGATGTAATTAGCATAAGAAGCATAAAAAGCCCTGGTTCTTGTTAATTTCCGCTGTTCACGAAATGTCAAAAATTTATTTGAAAAAAGCTAGAGCCCAGAAATCCTAATTGATTTAGATTTTTACAACTTCATTTTTCAAAATTTCGCAAAATTTGTAAAAAAATTAGGGATGAATAAATGTCAATACAATGGCATCTAAGATACAAAATTAGTTTATGGGGTATTTTGAATGAATTTCTATAAACAAATTCTTAATTTGGTGGTTTCATGATTAAAAAAAATTTTGGCTTAAAGGGACTCCATGGTTCGTATCCAGCCACTTGACTTACTCGTTGGGGGCCTATTGTCCCAACCGAGTCGAGTCCAGACAGTACAGTCTTCTACAAGCTACAGTGCTACGGATAATATGGAGGCGAACCATGGAGCAAGAAGTTGCAGGTGCCATTAGAAAGAGAAAGAAGTGACAGTTCAGAGCAAAGTATTGTTTAAATTTGATCAATTTTAAATTCAGACTTAAGGCATTCAAAAACATGGAGGATAACAATAAATGAATTATCTATTTATTAACTAAAACGTTCAAAATAGGAAAAATGAAAATTTTCTCTGATTCACAGGCAATTTATGTAAAAAATCTTCTTTTTCTTCATGGTATTGGAGGAAAATACACCAATAAAAACAAGATGCTGCCAACTTGGCACGTGAAAAGTGGTTTCTTGCCTTCATATTTCAAGGAATGTGAACATTTTTTTCCGTATAAATATTTTATTTGTCAACGGAAACATGTATAAGAAGCGGAATTTGAATTTTCTAATCAGCATTTTTCATATCAGGAGGAAATCATACCAAACACGAAAAAACAAAATCCCAACAAAGTGAGTTAGATTTTAACAAACAGTTGCATTTTTAATCAGAATAGATTATGTTTCTCGATATTGTAGAATCTCCTCTAGCCAAAAACTAGAATTTACTTCGAAAAATCAATTTCACCCCAAGAAGAAATAATTTTCCCCAAATGAGATGAAGTTGTTTAATTCAGTACCAAAATGGTTAACATTCCAATAAAAAAAATTTTATTAAATAAAAAACAGTTGTATTCATACAGCAAACACGAATTTCCGACAAAAAAGTTGGTTTATCAACCAGAAATAGATAAGTTTAATTTTCAGATTAAAATAATAATTTATTAAAGGGAAGTGAAAAACTTTCCTTGACTCGCAAATTAACTATTCCAAATTACGTCTAGCTTTTGGTTGTAAAAAAAAACACTAAAAATGTCTTTATCCTCTGTTTCAGGCGGAAATATGGAGTGTGTTTATTGCAATCTTGAGGAAAAGCGTCCGAAATCTACAAGCATGTACAGACGTCAGTCTCATCGAACATGTTTTGCATCGGTTATCGAGTGCAGAAACCGTCGTTGCAGGTAATACTGAACATATCAATATAGGTCCTAAATATAATATTCACAAAGAAGATTTTCTCTAATTTTCTCATTGATCACTTAACAATTCAAGAAGTCCTAGTTTTGCGGAAAAAATTTTTGCTAAAAAACAAAAAATATTTTGCCTTGGAAAACATTTTCATATAAAATCGTTCACTTGGGGGAAAAACAATATGACCAATTATAACGGTAACTCCATGTCTGATATAAAGTTATCGTGTGTTCATTAAATAATTAGAATAATAAAAATCTATTTTTATATCGAGAAACGTAGATATCGAAGGAGGATATTAGTATCTCCCTTTATTTCTCCATAAAATGCTACAGAAAAAGTTTGGCAGCGGTCTTGGTTCACAAACTGTTTGATGTACAATCTCCATGTCAGATTAAAAAAAATATAAGAATTCATTTGCTATTAATTCCAAATTTTATCTTGACCCCAATTTATTATAAATTCAGACGCCGTGAACTACGTAAGACGTAGAAAAATACATCGGAAACTACTTATGATACAATGGACGCTATATCGGATACGACGTCGTAAATTGCGTCGCTTCCGGCGTAGGATCTGACGTTGTTTCCAGCGTAGAATTTGCTATTAACAATAATTTCGTTTATTATTAGGAAAAGTTCCTCAAACTGTCAAAAAAAAATTGTAAGAACCTGTAAAAATGATAAGTTATGAAACATAAAATCCAGTAGGATTTTATGCTTCATTTCGCGCATAAATGTTTCAATTTATTGCTCAAAGTTTGTGGGATGAGTTAATTTCGTCAAAAGTGAATAAATAAGTTAAGTATTCTGAATTGATAAGAATGATGCCAAAGCACGCTGTGAATAATTTAATAGTATAACCAAAGTTCTTTGGGGTTTGTTTGATATCGTATTTCAAAACAGCTTACCTGGAACTTCACGAAGAAATTTATAGAGTGATTTATATATACTTTCGTATACTTTCATGTACTTTCATATGCACATAATTCAGTTCTAAATTCTGATAAGCACTTTGACAGTCGTTGATTTCATTATTATTCTTTATTATGCAAGCAATTAACCAAACAATGACTATGATACAATTTACCGCTGGGCTATAAAATGAGTAAAAAACTGGTTATTTACGGATAACAAATAAACTTGGGGACTTTTAAAAAGTAATTAAAATACTGGATCTTTAATTAAAAACAAGCTGAAGCTTTGTTGTTATTCTATAATTATTTTGGGAAAATATAGACAAGATGACATTCAATCATACTTAATCGAATATATTTCCATATGAACTAAAATAAAACTAATTGTCACATGTGATATGTCCTGAAAATTTTGAACTTAGAATGAACGAAATATTGTTTTGCAATTCTATTTTTTCTACAAATATTGCTCCAACTAAAATTTTCAATAATTAATTTGAAGTTTCTTTTGTAATATACTGTTTTCAATGAGAATAAATAAATATTTTAGCACTATTTATAGTTAACAAAGACATCAGAAAAAAATTCCGTTCTGAACGTTAAAAAAAACGGAATATTTTTTCGCAATTCTATTTTATCTACAAATTTTGTTCCGACTACCATTTTGAATAATGCAATTGAAGTTTCTTTTGAAATCTACTATTTGCAATGGTAGTAAATGAATATTTAAGCACTATTTTAGATTTACAAGGACGGCAGGGGAAATTTTCATCCATTTGAAAGTTCAGAACTTCATGCACATCAAACGCGAGCGTTTAATATTTCAGAGATATGATATTGTCAGTTTTTTTTATCCGTATGCTAATTTTTTTAGTATTCTTGATAATTTTGATTTCGCATGTAAAGCGTTTATTTCAACTGATAATTTCTATTTTTTGCAGATTTAATGATCGACATGCTCGGAGTTTTGGCGAATTACAGTATCACAGTAAAGGAACTAAAGCTCTTGTTTGGTGCAATGAAAGCAGTCAATGGAAAGTGGGTAAGTACGCAGTATTTGCGAATATATTGATCTCCGCAATGATTTTATTATTCTCATTCTATAATAAAATGAAAAATTGCACCCTTTTCGCGACTCAAATTTTCTGTTCCTAATTTGAAATTATTTGATTTCGTATTCTCGAAATTACAGCCACGACATTCGGCAAAATTATTAAACGTCCTCCGTCAAATGCCGCAGAGAAACGGACCCGACGTATTCTTCAGTTTTCCAGGCAGGCAGGGATCGGTAAGATTTAGATCCTCTTTTATCTACATTTTTTACATTAGGGTTGCTGCAACACATAGGAGAATTGTCAAGTTATGGAATTTTGAAAAAAGACTGGACTTTTTTCATTTTCATCTACTGTAGAATTACCTAAGTGAAAATGGTGACTAAAGTTTGGGTCAGTTTCTGAATTTAGATGATTCTACGTTACTTTGAAGTCCTAATAATTATTATTATAGCACTTTACAGAAAATTTTAATTTGCTGATCAATGTGAATCGATTTTTTCACTGATAAAAGGAATATGATTATAATTCCAAAAATAATGTAAGCCTCATAGAAATATTAGTAAGAATTTTTCGGAACTGAATACTAACTGAAAAGCCTCCTAAATTCCCTCGTAAAAATGATTTCTGTGAATTTTTTACAAAAACTCCCATGAATTTATATGGAAATATGCATCGTATAAAATTTTCGAAATATTTATAGTGTGTCAGTTCGAGGTAGACGAGGATTTTCCCCTTGAGAAAACCCTGAACGGTTTCCTAGTTGACACGTATCTTCACGGTTTTGTAGAAATTTCAAAATTTAGTATGTCTAAATATTCTAGGAAAATTCTTCACGTGAAACTACAGCGTTTCACGATCGGGACGTTTTTACATAAAATTGTAGGTGATTATGATTTGAGCTGCATTCAATGATATCTTGTTTCCTAATCAGAGTCTTTTAAATATGTCAATTTTATTTTTAATCTGCATTTAAAAAAATTTAAAAAACAACATCCTTCTCAGTTACAAACTTCGAACGAAAACTTTTTTATCTGCTTTGAATCTATAAAGTATTTTTAAGCAGTATTTTTCTAGTTTCTAAATAAAACTTTTAGATAATAAGAGTTGAAAGCTTTTTTTATTAACAATTCCAAAGGATACTGGATGATTAATTAGTCTCTTCTGATTCATTAGGCGGTAGTGCTACCACCACTCGCGAAATGGCCGTATGAAAGCGGATTCACTTTTACGACTTGGTTCAGATTGGATCCCATCAACTCCGTTAATATCGAACGAGAAAAGCCGTATCTGTATTGGTAAGTTCACTTTGCAAAATTCGCTTGAACTTCAGACTTCTAGCTACCATAAAAAGAGTTTTTTGTTGGATAAAAGTTATTTGTTTGGACTGTGTGGCTTGAAGCATTTTTATTCTTTAATTGGAAACTGTAATTAATATATTGTAATATTTTTTTAAAAATGCAATAGTTTTCAGCAATTCCCAAGAATTTATATATTTTTTCACAATAAAAGTCCAGCAGAAGTAGATTTTTGGGTTTCGTTTAGAAAAAATTCATTGAAGAAATAAAAGAACATTCTGATTTCTACCAAAAGTTGTTTTTAATTGCAAATTATAGATTTCAAGAATCAAAAAACTCACTCGAGGAATTAAATTCATGAAATAATTTCTTAGATCAAATTTATTAATCATTATCATGGAAGAATTATGTCCACCCTCGAGAAAAAAATACTAAAATAGTTTATTGGTAGAGTAGTTTTGGCGTCAGGACACAAAATAATCGAATTCAATCAGCTAAGAATTTCGGGATCTTAAAAAATTGTGCCTTATAACAACATAAAGAGGAAATTAATAAAAATTAAATAAATACTAAAGAATGCAATTTTTCTCCACATTACACAAATTTTACTCTACACAGAAAATACCAGAATTTTGAACCCATAGGGAAATTTAGAAAAATTCCTTATTAATTTTTGGCCCATATCATTACACATGCCTGAATGCCTTATTGTATGATTTCTCTTCAATTTCATCATTGATGTTTGTTAGAAAAGAGAAAACGATCGCTTGTTCTGAATTAATCCACTCCTTTTCGTACGGCTTTATTTTGCTACGAATTTTTCTCGCCTATTATTCAAATATTCCGCTCTGTTTATTTGATGTCCCAATAACAATGTTTCAATTTTCTTACAGTTTTAAAACCAGCAAAGGCGTTGGGTATTCTGCACATTTCGTAGGAAACTGTCTCGTGCTAACATCTATGAAAATGAAGGGCAAGGGACTGCAGCACTGCGTCAAGTACGAATTCCAGCCGCGGAAGGTAACTTTGTTATTTAGAGGAACATGAAAAGTTGAAGAAAGTGCATGGAACTAGGTTGAATTTTAAGTTGTAGAATCAACATTCGCAACCCTGGATCTTCTCAAGGAGAAGCAAATTTCGTTTCCTTTTTTGATTAAGTGACTTTTGAATTTAATTATCCTAGAAGAATTGACTCTCCATTCCTGAATTGCATTTTTATCCTGCTATTCTGGAATTCAAATTGAGATACTATATATCAGACAGATCATGGGTCAATTTTTGTCGGCATTCTCAGTTAAAAACGAATATCTCAAATGGTTTTTGTGTATCCCATCAACTTGATTGAAAAAATCAAGAAAAATTTATTTTTTAATAGTTTTAATAGTTGGAAAAATTTTTATTGAAAAAGTCTGAATCGTTTGGTTTTATTGTTGAACTATTGCAAATCATTCGAAATTTTTAAATATCTTAACTAGAGCCTTATTGTCAACACAATCCTCAAGAGTTACTGTCTAAAAAAGTTATTGGAAAAAAATTACAGACCCAATTGAAACCAATCTAATCTTTATGTAGCTTCGTATATATTTGATAATGAAAATGGTATATATTTCAGAAGATTTCCTTTTATTTATGAGATTTATTATCTCCTAATCCAAAAAGGTTCCGAAAATTGAACGTTTCAAAATCATTACGTTCTAGTTGAAAAATTTGTAAAGAACGATGGTAAGACAAATAATCTCTAACAGAATCATTATATGTGATAAAATATATATGGCCTTAATTCATGCATACACCGGTTTTGATTTTTCATGAACATTAATGTTTTGCCCCAGAATATTCATGGATGAATTTCTGTTTTCTCATTTAAGTGGTACATGATTGCTGTGGTGTATATATACAACAGATGGACGAAGAGCGAAATCAAATGTTTAGTTAATGGTCAGCTAGCTTCTAGTACAGAAATGACGTGGTTCGTCTCAACGAACGATGTAAGTTGCAGAAATATTAACACTATATACTTAATGGATTCAGTTTTGAATTTCGACTTTTAATTCACCAGCCTTTCGACAAATGTTACATCGGTGCAACTCCAGAACTGGACGAGGAACGTGTTTTCTGTGGCCAGATGAGCGCAATTTACTGCTTCAGTGAAGCACTAACCACACATCAGATATGTGCAATGCACAGGCTAGGACCGGGATATAAGGTTTGTAACTGTTGCTAGTTAAGTACGTAATTAGTTTTCAGAAGTGAAAAATAGCAATCTAACTATTCAACTTGGACAACACACTTTCAAATTCCTCCATTCAAATTAAAAAATAAATAAATACAAGGAAATTGAAAAAAGTCTACTTCCATATTTTTTCATCGCCGCGGCGCGACATCTACATGTCACTCGGTCGCTGGGTCGTGACCGTCGTGACGGCGTGCGAATGGGCTGCTCGTATTCTGGCGCTTAACTCTGTGCTGTACCTTCAAATGGTGTTCAAAATATTCCATGGGATTCCAATGTATTTGTAGAGAACTTCAGGGAACAAATGAAATGAAATGAAATTCCTAGGGATTTCCAGGAACTTAAAGGGATTTTACTATATTTGAGAGATTTATAGGACTTTGAAAAGAATCATAGCATTTTATTCTAAGATTCTCATTTTAGCCATCTTAATCAGTTCTAACAGGAAATTCAGCTTACCATCCGCAAACCAGAAATCTGCTGGTCCGGCCCATTCAACTGATAAAAATTCAAACCTTTGGAACATATTGTATCGTCAAGACCAGATGGAAATTTTTAATTATGAAATTGAATACAACTTCCAATTTTAAGATGATCTCCACAGATTTTAGGGGTTATTCAAAAGACTACAACTGTGTTGAAAGCTTCTGGGGTTTTCAAAAAGTTTAGAAGAATTTCATGGCAAATTTATATTATTTACCAGATTAAAAATAACGTTAACCCTCCGATTTATCACGTATTTCAAAGATCGCATGGAACTATTTATGAGGATGATCAATTAATAATGTCACAACCTTTTCGTTTCCGCACAGAGTCAGTTCCGGTTTGACAACGAATGCTATCTGAACCTGCCCGACAATCACAAAAGGGTGAGTCAAGAGCAGGAGCTCTCAAGCATGAAGGACCAATGTATGCTGCCTGTAAGCATTTTGATTTCGTTTTTCCTTTCGTTTTATCGCACTCCTAATCAATCTGTTTATCATGCTCTCACGTTCTACGGATCCCAAAGTCTTCGCCTTCCTGTGAAATATCATGCAAGATACATCTTCAAAATATATTTCATCTACATTGTACTTGTTGTGTTTAATCTCTCTATATTATAAAAAGATCCTGCAGCCGCCGCTACTGCTGTTTCAGGAATCGAGACACTCTCCGAATGCCCACCTGACTTCTCAACTAATATCAATTCATATCAACTAATGTAAATTCTTCACGTAAATAGCCTTAAATACCTATAATAGAAATTCTTAAAGTCTAGTTTTTTTTCACGAAAAGTGTACTTTGACAAATAAGTGCAGTTCTGGAACAAATAGGAACAGAAATTTGAGTTAGAAATTAGCTACGTTTAGAACTGTGCGGTCCCTCTTTATACCTGTAAAAATTGTATGATCAAAAAAGGTTAAAATAGATTGATCTAGGAATACATTGAGTATATAACAAATAATCAAAGATTTAAGTGTAAAAATTTTAACTATTTATTACATTCAGAATATATTTCTAGATCTATGGATTTTAATTATTCTTCGTAATCAGATTTTTACAGGCAACAATAGAGACTACATAGTGTCCGACGTGTATTTGACTTTAGATTTCAACTTTAATTTCTATTTTTTTTACCTTTGGTACCGAAAACCTATATCATAAATTGAATACTTTTCGCCAATAATATATATTGCCCGCGCAACATTCCTGAATGTCCAAACTAAATAATCATAAAGGAGAAAAAATGTGTTGAATATGGAGCGGTTGGCGCGCGTGAAGCGAGAGCAGAAAGTATAAATTCAAAATAAATTATCTAAAAAGTAACAAAAAAGAAGAAATTGTTCGAAATGTTTTGCAGAAAAAGTTGGTTTAGGGGAAACTAGTACGAAGTGGATAGAGAAACTTCCGAATTCATAATACTGATGAGTTATGAACAGCTGGGTGAAATATTACATATCAAATCAGAGCTGGAATAATCATTTTCAAGATACCGATGTCATTACATGAACTATATTAGCTAATCAGATTCACTTTATTTACGTATCTTATTTAAGAACACTTTTGAAGCCAAGTTGTAATATGTCTGCGCTTATTGGACACAATTTGCATTATCATGTCAAAAACACATTTTTCAATTTTTTAAATTCAAAAATAGCTAGTAAGTTGTAAAAGGACTAATCATAAAGCTCGTTCTTAATATTGCTACTTATCAAAGAATACTGCAGAACTTTTTGTTTTAAACCCAGTTACTTTTTCCAATTATTTAGTGCGAACTGATACCCACCTCGTACTGATTTCCTCACATGATTGACATGTTTCTGATAATATAAATTAGAACCGATATACATTAAGAAATTGAGTGGGAACTAATTTTTCACATCGAAATTTCTTTTTTATACTGCAAAGTGAAAGCGCTTTTGAAATTTCATTTATAAAGTCAATTTATATCACATCTAGACGTATTAAATTTTTGAGAAATTCTGTTTTCTTAGGATCAACAGCTTTCTCACCCACGCCGCTGTAACTGCGATCATCTTCTTATTCATTCATTGTAATGGTTATGCTGATATACTGTTCACCACCCTGTTTTATTCACTGTTCAAGTTTTAGTATGTCGTCTCTTTGATGTTTGCAGAGTGGCTTTGCGTGTCTTCGTCATAAATTTTAGAGTTGAGAATATGCACTGAGCTGCTTTAACATATAGGGGAGAGTGATCATTAGTGGGTCGGGTAAATTTGAAAGCCGTAATTATATTCTATTTCGGCGGAATGAAGATACTCACAAACTTCAATATAAAGTTTATGGGCGTAGAAAACGTGACAGATATTTTAAGTTGAAGATTTTGTATATAGTTTTATATGAATGTAAAGTTTTTCTCACACAATAAATTTTTCTAATTTCTAACATCACTCGGTATCAGTGGATCACGCTTTTTAAAACACTGACTAATAGTTTCAGAACCACTTTTTCTTTTGCATCATGTCAACAAATTTATTTTTCACGAAACTGTGTGAAAATATTTTCAGAATAGTGGATTTACTTAATAATATTATTGAATTAATTTTCAATTTCTAGGTTATGTTTCCTGAGTAATGAAAAACCATAGAAAATCTTGGTGTACAAATTTTGAAAATTTGTTTTACTCTTGCACCGTTACAATGTAATAATCGTAATTTTGAACTAAAAAGTAAATGAGAAGCATATAAAATAAACTACAAGATATGAATTTCGTATTGAGAACAAATTCCTTCTCAATATTGTTTTCAAACATGTTCTGAGATTCATGAAAAGAAAAGGCATACGAACAACTTATCTTTTAGAATTCTTACTTTTCAATTTCTATATTTCTTTTATGTTTGTGAACAAAATAGAATAGAATACAGTTTTTTAATTACGTGATCTTCCTATTCGTAGTTTTAATAAATGTTTTTCACTTTTTTGTTTATAATAAGATGGTTATTGGTTATAAACAACATTGAATATTATTAGAAGTGTTCAAAAAGCAGATGATTTAGTTTCATCAAGACTAGCATCTCAGTCTAAAAAATCTTGCTCGACCCACTGATTCTAACCTAATGTTGATATAAACAGGCATAAACATTATCAGAGTCGCCTATGTCTTAGCAAATACTTACTAAATTGAAGGTAGATTTATTTCAGTATATCATGACAAAAACTTTTTCATGTTTTTTTTTATCCCATTAATAGATATAAATGTTTTTTATTTTGGGACGGCGTGTGTTTGCATGATTTTTACCTATACCTGTAGTTTCAAACGAATTGTTTCGCCAATATGTCATAATTAAAAAGACCCCTTATCAATAGCGACACAGTAATGGACATTCACCCATATCCATAAGTATTTCTACACTCAAATTTGTATGGAGATTCTGAGATAAAATTTTACTGAACTTAAAAATTGGTTAATTTTCTGCTAATCCATTTTACGCAGTTTTCGTTTGTGTTGTAAATGTTGTGTAGTTGGTAAGAGGTACTGGTTATTTTTGTTGACCATCTTCTATTATGTAACTTTAGCACGTAGAATGCTTGCTTGGATTATTTTTCTTAGATGCAGATTCTCAATCGTAGCTTCAAATTTTGTATAATTATTGAAACATTAAATTTAATTTTAAAAAATCCAGATTTTTCCTACTAAGTAATTTAGAACATCAAACTTTAATTTAGTGTTTGTTGGAAATGATTCTGTATGCTCCAGTCATATTTGTCTTCAAGTTTGATAGTGTTTTGAATTGTTACGTGATATTCGTTAAAAGTTAATAATAGCTTTCCATATTTATAGGTGCTTTATGATGGGAAGCTGTCCAACGCAATTGTGTTCATGTATAACCCTGTAGCGACGGATTCCCAGCTATGCCTGCAGAGTGCACCGAAGGGAAATGTTTCTTACTTTGTACATACCCCACATGCCCTGATGCTTCAGGTACTAAATTATTCTACTTTATTCTTTCATTCAATTTCCTCTTTGTCCAGGAACGAGAAACCACCTGCATGAAAATGTGTAATAATGGTAAAACTTCCGAAGGTTAACTGAGAATGAATATTTATTAGATCTATGGTTCTTAACTCTTTTGAACCCTCTCGAACTTTAAAAAAGTCTTCTTATGTAACGTAATTCCACAAAAAGCCTTCAAACGAAATAAGTATATTTTCAACCATCTGTATAATTGGTTCATTAGACAATTATGTAACAGGGAAAAGAGAGGGCTAAAAAGGGAGAGAGTGAACCGAACCAAGTTCATACTCTTGTCTTCTCTTTTTATTTCTTCGATATAAAGTTGAAATAATTTTCAAGATACTATTTATATTTTTTTTAAATCTGTTTTCATCGTCATTGCTTTTTCAGAAATATTGGTGAATAGTTATTTTATTGAATAATTTATTTATTATTATTATTATTAATTCATTTGCTTGTTTATTTATTAAACATTAAAACCCAGATATTCGAGATAATACTATTTCTAATACAATTTTTCTAAAAAAATTCAAAACTGCATAATATTGGATTATCTTTTTGTTGTTGACTCCTCATAGTTTTAAGGCAGCTTCTGAAAGTTTCATAAATCTCATTCTTTCTTGTTACAGGACGTTAAAGCTGTTATCACGCATTCTATACACAGTACGCTCAATTCTATTGGAGGTATCCAAGTGCTTTTTCCTCTTTTTTCACAATTGGACATGCCTTACGATTGCGTATCTCCAAGCGATATTCAAAGAGATCCTGCTTTGTGGTAAGATACTTTAATACTTTAATCAGGTATTTTAATACGCCGTGAATGAAATATATGAAAAAGGATGCTTTCGTAAAACATATACGTACACCGCATTCATAAAAAAACGTGTATTTCCTAATGACTATCTTCTTGTTTGATAGATCGAGCTACAATGTTGAGTCTGTGAATATTAGGAATAATAATTTCCGAAATAATTCATTTACTGTTTTCGCATCGAATCTTCCATTTTTTCGGTTTAAGATTTTACACATCTCCTATCCTCTCCAGGCAACGTAAGCTTATTCCTCCTTTATAGGAATGCTTTACCATTGAAGTGAGTCAATTCTGAAAAGCGGGAAGACAAATTTTAAAACAATAAACGTTCAGAACTAAGTTTTAAGATCCTACTACAATTATTCCTTAATTTCAAGCTGAGTATGAAATTGAATAGGAGAATTACAACTGCAACAATTTTTCGAATTCTTTTTCCAACGATTTCGATCAATTCAGGACACTATTTATCGACACATATTGAGATTTTATGGAAATAATTTCTCATTTAATTTGCTGAAATGATTATTCAAATTATATGAATGACGACTGTATTGTATCATTTTGTCTAGAATTCTTTTAGTATGAATTCGAAAATTCTCAAATTGAAGAATCCTGACACTTGATTTTGAAGTTCAGCATTCAATGCTGAATTTTGAAAACGTTTCAGGCTTCGAAGTTCATACTTCAGTGACCAAGAATAAGGTTTATTATACCGGCAAAGACTAAAATTTTTTGCTTTTCTAGAGAACATCCTGAAATATTTATTTCAAGAATTCAACATTAGATAATAATTTTCAATATAAAATGTAACACCAATATTAAAGAGTTTTTAAAATTTATCTCGCTTTTAGTTCTAAATTGTTGGGGTTTATTTGCGATATGATGGAGAGTTCACAAACGGTCCAGCAGCAAATGGTACTAAACAGAGGTTTTGCGGTGATTAGCTACATGCTACAAAGAGCGAGCCGTGAACACCTGACGATAGAAGTACTTACCTCGTTTTTGGAACTGACGAAACACCTCGTTACGTGCCTCAGTGCCAATAGCGATTTGTTGCTGAAGCAGGTAGATATGAGTCCCTTGACTTCCTAGGTACACATTTAGGAAAATAAAATTAATAAGCATAACTTTATTGCATTGAATTAAAAAATATATATATTCTCTATCAAAATTGATGAAGAATTCAGATTGAAAGATAGAAAATTTATGATCTTCAATCAATACCAAAACTATGGCATTAGTTCCAATATTTAACACTTCAAGAGAGCATAATTTTGATGATTTATGCAATTCGATTTTTTGCAATTGAATTCATATGTCTACACAACACTGCAAAGTACATCATACACTTTTGTGAAACAATCAAGTTTCGTAATAATTGGAATGCATGCAATCTACCGACTTTTGAAATTTCCTCAATGTCCATCGCGAGTTTCATTTCTGCATCTCTTGTGCTCGCTTCCCAAGAAGAATATGTCTAAAAAATGTGTAAATGATATTTAAGTGACATTGTAATGGAGAGAAATGCTCCATATCACCTTGACTGTCTTTTAGAAAATTTGAAAATATTTTTTGTTTTTGTCTAATTTTTTTTATTTACTCAAGGTAAATTATTATACTGGCTCGTTCCATTTTTTCCCTCTTATAAATTTCCTCAATCACTTCCGTTGCATAAGCGCATGTCAAGAGTTTTCAGTAAGTGCGGTATGAAATAATTCACTTTGATGTTGGAATCATTATCCACATTTCTTCTATCGTTGATTTATTTCCAGAGGCATTATTTTTGAAGGTATTTTTTCCTTGAAATTGATTTTTCACGGCATGGTTTCTGTTACGTTCAATTTCAAGAATAAGGAGTAGCCTTTTGATAAATAATGAAATAGATTAAGCTCGTACAAAGCCGGTTAGATTAGTGTATCCGAAAAACAGGCAGACCCATGGTGATGCAGATGGTTTATTTTTCATTCCTGACATGGCAGCTACTGGACCACGTCCTCTTCAATCCAGCTTTGTGGATATACACTCCAGCACCAGTGCAGATTCGTCTCTACTCTTACCTAGCGACGGAATTCCTCAGCGACACGCAAATCTATTCCAACGTTAGGCGGGTCTCTACGGTCATGCAGACTGTTCACTCTCTCAAGTACTACTATTGGGTCGTTAATCCCCGAGCGAAGAGTGGAATTACGCCAAAGGGACTCGGTAAGTCGGTCTTCATGTTAAGTGCTCATAGTTACTGTATAGTGTTTTATGTATGTATGTCTTACTATTCGAAAGTCCTTTGATAGAATTTATGGGAAACACAAATCTAGTTAAACGATTCCCTAGATTTACAAATTTTGAATGCTTCCAAATTTGAACACTTCCGAATTTCAAATTTCGATGTGATACGCATTGATATAAGGATATTCGCAAGAGTTGAAAAGAGTATCTTATACCTTGAAAACTTTCGTTTTTACAATCCATAATTGAATTTTTTTTTCGCTTAATAATCAGTTTTCAGCGCCTAATTGAAAAACCTCCCGCGTCATACAATGCTTCTCTTTTATATATCCAACAAAGAAAATAAAAATTCTTGTTTTAGATGGAACGCGGCCTCCACAAAAGGACATTCTGACAATACGTTCGTACATTCTGTTATTTTTGAAGCAGCTTATTATGATAGGCCATGGTGTAAAGGAGGATGAAATCCAAACAATTCTTAATTACCTGACGACGATGCATGAGGTAAGAAAAGTGTGTTACTGTCCTATTATACTTTTCATACAAATTTAAGATCGCATCGGATGTTTTGTTAAATTGCTATCACTTTTTCAGGACGAGAATCTGCACGATGTTCTGCAAATGCTGATCACCATGGTATCCGAATATCCATCGTCACTTGTACCGGCTTTTGATTCTAAGCATGGCGTGAGAACAGTTTTCAAGCTTTTAGCAGCGGAAAGTCAGCTGATACGACTTCAATCCTTAAAATTATTAGGTTTCTTCCTTAGCCGTAGTACACACAAGTGAGTATTTTATTTTAATAATCATATCATAATAATAGAACCATAGTCTCTACAATGATTATTATTTCAGGAGGAAATATGATGTCATGATCCCTTACAATTTGCACTCTTTGCTTGCCGAAAGGTTGATGTTAAACGAAGAGACTCTTTCCTTACCAACGTACAATGTTTTATACGAGGTGGCTATTGTTTTTTTCCTTATATTTGTACTTTCTCTGTCTTTGATTGTGCTGATACATTATGGATATTTGAATTTTAGATTTTGACAGACAACATTAGTCAACAAATTCTATACACGAGGCACCCAGAACCCGAATCGCATCATCGAATAGAAAGTGCGAGTAAGTCTAAAAGAATTAAGAATACCATAGTCTCATTCGATACGTTATAATAAGCATGGTTTGAGAAGAAGAGCTCAATTTGAATATAATTCAACAACTTTTTGGGATTTCAGATATTCTCAAAGTGGTAGCAACACTAATTCGACAATCAAAACGAACTGAGCAGCTTCTTGATGTTAAGAAGCTCTTTCTCTCCGATATGACCTTACTTTGTAACAACAATCGAGAGAATCGACGTACAGTCTTACAAATGTCAGTGTGGCAAGAGTGGTTGATAGCAATGGCTTACATTCATCCCAAAAACGCAGAGGAGCAAAAAATATCCGACATGGTTTACTCCTTGTTCAGAATGCTGCTTCATCACGCCATCAAATACGAGTACGGAGGATGGCGTGTTTGGGTCGATACCTTGGCTATTGTTCATTCAAAAGTAAAACAAACTATTTATATTATTTGATACTTCTCCATTCCCTTATTTTTTCAAATAATCTTAACCTATCCACAATTCCTTAGGTTTCATATGAAGAATTCAAACTTCAATTCGCTCAAATGTACGAGCACTACGAAAGACAGAGGTCTGACAATATCACTGACCCTGAATTAAGGCAGCAAAGGCCAATCAGCACGATTTCCGGGTGGGACCAACACCATCCGGTCACTAATGGATACACCAGACCGATATCATGGGCTGATCAACAGAAGGCGGAAATTCAACATGTGAGAAGAATAAGAAATATTTTTTCTAAAGTTCTTCTCTTGATTCTATTTCAAATATTCTGCTTTATTTTTCAGGAATTCGAAGCGCCCGAGAGTAACGATAGATTAGAGGAATTCTGTAGCTGCGACCTGAATTCGATAGACAATACTGAGAGCGACGGAAGTCCTGCAATAGCCAAATCCCGGAGTGAAGCCGTTGATACTCAGCAATCTAGCGAAGCAGTCTCTTTAGATTCCAGACTGAGCGACAAGCCTGAAACTCCAACAACAGCTCGCGAAAACCAAGTCGAGACTCCGACGATCCTGGAGAACCAAAGCGAGGTCGTTTCTCCAGCTAAAACACAAGAGACGACTGAAACTCTTCTGGCAGACAGCTCGAATGAGTTCTTTAGCAAAGAACAAGAAGCTGAAAGTTCGAGTCCAGATTCGATGGTTCATGAGACTTTGACAAAGGAGGGAGAAACGTCCAGTCAAACACAGGAAACGGATGCTTCTTCGACGACGAAAGAGAGCGAAGATTCGACAACCGTGCCCCATCTCGAGGATACTGAAGATGTTGAAGAGAAGAAAGAACAGGAAGACGAAGAGGAAGTAAAGGAAGAAGCAAAGGAACAGGAGGACTCGAAGGGAAACGAAGAAGTGAAGGAAAAAGAGAAATCCATTGAAAAGAAGGTGGAAGAAATAGAAGAGAAGGATGAAATTGTAGAAATAAAGGAAACGACTGAAGAATTATTAGGAGAAGTTGGTGAAATAGGTGAAATACAGGAAGAAGAAGAATCAAAAGAAAAAGATGAGATAGAAGAAACAGCAGGAGACAAAGAAAAGCAAGAGGTAAAGGTGCCAATAGAAGAAGCGAACGAGGAGTCGAAAACAACGAAAGAAGGAAGCCAATCAGTCATCAACGAAGTGGAATCCACGGCAGAGTCGCGAGAAGATATCATAGTGTCGACACAAGAGCCTAAACTGGAATCTAGTACAGAGCAAACACCAGCAGTGGAGGAAGTTACGTCTGTAAGCCAAGTTTCAGTTTCAAAGGAGGATGACCAAGTCTCCACTGAAATCGAACATGTCAGCGGACAAAGTAAGGAGAACACCGCAGATGGTGAATGCACCGAAAGAAGTTCCCATTGCTCAACTAGCGTAGTAGCGAGCACCGACACTTCGGAAATAGAGATTGAAAAATCAGAAATATTAGAAAATAGTGCGTTAATTAAGGAGGAAAGTGTAGCTGAGGGTGAAAGTGCTGTTATTAATGGTAGCGAAGAGGGGTCTGAAGGGGAGGTAAATGCTGAATCAGCAGAGCCGTCCAATATTTCTACTAGCTTAAGTGATAAAACGGATCTTACGGTGAGGACTAACGCCGAAGAAGTAACGGATAGTGTTTGTAATGATAGCGATGTTCAAAGTTTTGTAGATAATGTGACGCAAGGGCCAAATTCTGTGCAGCAAATTCCAACAATAACTACGGTCTGTGATGATACTAAAAGTTTACAAGACGGTGTGCCTCAAATCGTTAGTTCTAATGTGGTTGCAAAAGACGGTCCGTTACCAAATGGCTCAAGTTCACCGGAACACGGGGACATGAGAAGGAGGACGAGTTTGCCGAGTGAACACGTTCCTGAGGAGAAAAACGCAGAAGTTGATAGTAGTGAACCTCCCTCCCTATCTGGGCCTCTCAGACAAAACTCCTCGCCCCAAAAACGACCAAGGAGTGCCTCAACTTCCACGCAAGTTGACACGAATCACTTTGGTTAGTGTATATTGTTTTAAAATTTACGGCAGTATGCAAATATCTTCTTCAATTTGACACATGTTCTCATAGTGCGCACTTACTGCCCATAATTTACTTCTTTTTATTAAAAGTCTGTTTGTAAATAATGTTGAACTACTTAACTAAACATTTCTCCCATATTTTAAGGTTCATCGTCTTAATTTTCTCAACATTTATGAACTGTTTTCACATCATGTATCTTATATCGTGTTTTTTTCGGCAGACTCAAGTAAAGCGAGACAAACATCCAATCCTTCCACGAGGCCTATGTTTAGTCCAGGACCAACAAGGCCTCCTTTCAGGATACCAGAATTCAAATGGTCTTACATTCATCAAAGACTACTCTCAGACGTCCTCTTCTCGCTTGAAACTGATATCCAGGTTTGGAGAAGGTGAGTCATGTCTTTTTGAAAATCCTTGTTCAAAAATGCAATCTTATTATATTTGTACGGTCATGAATTGTACAATACGCACTATTTAATAGTGATTACGTATCACAAAAAATCCAATGTACAGTCAAAAGGAGCTTAAAGACGCTCTGCATAGTTGTATGTTCCATACAATGTTAGTATGCAGACATTTCCTGTTCTATGCAAATTTATTCTTTATGATCATTCAGTGTAACTAAATGATTATCGCAATGTTCTTTTAAAATCAAGAATGATTACGTTTTGGCAGATTACAGCAGTTATGCAGGCGAGTTTTATGCGACTTCAAATTAGAATTTCATCTCTTATATCTCAGAGCAGCATATACTTCTTGTTGTAATAGTGTTTTCTGATGGAAATTTTTGATCAGCTAAATTAATTAATTGAATCGCATTTTACAGTCACTCTACCAAATCGGTCCTTGACTTCGTCAATAGCAGCGAAAACGCAATTTTTGTCGTCAATACGGTGCACTTAATATCTCAACTCTCCGACAATCTTATCATGGCTTGCGGAGGACTGCTGCCTCTTTTAGCTTCAGCAACTTCACCAAATGTAAGATTATTTTTTTAAATAACTGTTTTTTCATGAATATTGGATTCAACTGCATAATTAATGCAATTTGTAGAGCGAGCTAGACGTGATCGAGCCAACGCAGGGTATGCCAATCGAAGTAGCAGTTTCATTTCTTCAGAGGCTAGTTAACATGGCTGATGTACTTATATTCGCGAGTTCCCTGAATTTCGCTGATCTCGAGGCTGATAAAAATATGTCAAGTGGTGGGATTTTGAGGCAGTGTCTTCGACTGGTTTGTATTATTCCTTATGGGTAGTTTTTCTCTACTTTGATACCATACATTTATATTATAGAGTAAGGATGCAGCAGGCCTTTACCAACTTTTATTCCAAGTTCCTGGCATATGAAATTTTCGGATTGATTATGACAGTATATAATCCCGTAGACATTTAATGATCAAAACCAAAAAGACCATCTGAACCTTTTTGAAAAAATTCGTTTTTTACGTTCAATGCAGAAAGAATTACCTAGAGGAAATATAAAGACATGCTTTTCAATGAAAATTGTTTAAAATTATGAATTGTACATTTTAATATTCAAAAATTTCCAAAGAAGGTAATTATGAAATAATTTTTCAAAGAAAATTTATCAATGTTTGAAATTTCAAATTATGATTTCATTGATTATAATTTTAGATTCAATAAAAAACTGTTCAACTTTAATAAGTCATTTTCTTTTATGCGAGTTAATAAACTGGAGGATATATATTATCAGCTGTGACGTTTAATCATTATCGTCGCCTTTCCAGCATAATACATTAAGAATTGTAGTTCCTCTCATACTTTTCTCTTTCGTTTTTTAGCCTTATAGGCGAAATTCGCCATAATAACAATAGTAATTTGCTCCTTTTTTTTAAATTTTCGAAGAAAAGTCTTATTAAATGCGGCAATAATGAACCAGCATTGCAGCTGATAATAAATAACGTTTACTCAAGTAGCAATGGTGTGAAAAGAAAATTTTTTTCTGAATAAAAACATTTCATTATTGATTTTCTAATGATAAGAAATTTCTTCGTAACATCAAATATAATTAGTGAATTCTATCTCAAAAATAATTATTCCATGAAAATGATATCTTGCATAACATTCTTTCAGTCCTATTATATATTCAGTATATCATTTATGATTATATAATTTTTCAGTGCAAATTGTAATGTTTCCAGATTTATGAAATTACTTTGTTCGTAATTGACATAAAAATATACTTTCATCAAATAGGGCTTCATGGATTTTTTGTATGTGGCCTCAAAAGTGTCGGATCACAGACTAACCTTATCGTGCGGAAAATCCCATATCCAACGATCCTGCAATAAAAATTGGTTCAGCCCCACTGTGAGGACAATTTTTAGATCAAAATGTCTTCGATGCATACTAGTATACAGAAACCTAACCTATGCCTTCTTCATAAATTAGTTCCATATACCTAGTACATGAAATTCGCTCCTTCTTAGTCGCTAAATCTGATAGAGAAAAAGCTTTTTGGAAATGAAGTGCACTGTGTAATAATATATCTCACTAATGCAGAAACACTTTCATGTTCTTTTTGCTCCAAAATGTTCCCAAATAATAGATAAAAGGGGTATAAAATTCAAAACATATAATTTTGGTCTTGCTTTCAGATATATTGCAATTTCCAAACGCCTTCAATATTAAAAAAAAACTAAAATTTTCCTAGCATTTGAATCAAAAAGTATTCAGTCTCAAGAGTGAGTCTCTCAAACAAATATTATTTTAACAATGAGTTGCTGCACTACATTAGAGCACCATAATCGTAATTCCGGTAGTCTAGAATAAGAATAGAATAAGCGCTGTTGTAACTGTGTAAAAGTAAATCATCTGCATAATATGTCAGTTATATTTTTTTATGTTTTACTTGAGAATAAGTTGATTTTCAATAACTTCAATTTTCGTTTCCAGTTGCAACAACCTAAACGGTAACCATACAATCTTTGTTATCTTTAATTGTCAATTGAACTACTTGTTTAGGTCTGTACTTGTGCCGTTAGAAACTGTTTAGAGTGTAAAGAACGTGGCAGAACGTACAGCATGTTAGGTCGACAGATTGGTTCTAGTAATAAATCACAGCACATACAATCACTTATACGAGGAATCCAAATGTCACCAAAGGTGTGTATTTCACTCTTGATTAGATATCAGGCAACCCTGAAGATTCTGAATTTAGATAGTATTTTAGTGATTATTGAAAATATTTCATCTCTTGAATAATTAGTCAACTTTACCATCTTTAGAATATCGTGGATAACTTAGCAAGTCAGTTAAGTCCTGTGAAGGATCCAGAGAAACTCCTTCAGGATATGGACGTAAACAGATTGAGAGCTGTTGTCTACAGAGATGTTGTAAGTTTTATAGATTAATTCCTGTTCCATATTATTTTATTCCAAAATTAATTCTGACATAAGCCTGAGGTATTTTTCCTTCTTGTAATTTACAGGAAGAAACCAAGCAGGCTCAGTTTCTGTCCCTGTCTATAGTTTACTTCATCTCTGTACTAATGGTTTCAAAATATCGAGATATTTTGGAACCTCCGGTTAATCCCCGGCCACCTAGTCCTGTGAAAATGATACAAACAAATGGAACAGGTCTCAGATCTGGTAGTCCGACAGGTGAGAATAAAATTATTATAAACTATTTGTTAAAGCACAATCCTTTAGCGATATATTTGAAAATTATTCGCCGCTCCAGAGGTGGTTATTACAATTGTTTGTCTTAACGTTTTTTACGTTATTTTTTATTACCTCTAAAACCGTTTGAGTTATCCTAAAATGCATCTCATCCTGAGAAACTCCATTCCGGGAAATCGATCACCTACTCAATTTGCAGAGAGATATTATGTGATTTTTCTAAAACAGCTTTGACTTATGAAAACTGAAAAATCTGACGTGAAGGCAAGAAATTGAGATAAGATTTGCATTGAGCTCAAGAAACTACTTCAGAAATTAGAAATCCATGAGCAAATGTACTATGGGTCACGAAATTTACATATTTTCGCAGGTGACAAAGTCCAAGAAATAATTATTTGGCACGTTTTTTCTTTACATTCCTTTTATATTTTTTTTACATAACTTGTTTATCCCATGCATTAGTTGGTCTACCAATAAATTCAATAATATTTTGTCCTGGGTATAACTTGAATCTTTTCGAATTCTCAAAACTCTTACGTGTCAGATAGCGTGGTTGTTTTTAAGTACTGTAGTTAATCTTGCCTCTCAGAACTTTTGAAGGAGGAAGTGATTGAAGAAAGGAGAAGAAAGAAGCGGAGTAATAAGACCGTAGAAATATTCATAATATTGATGCTGAGCAGTATAAGCCGAACATAATAATAATATTAGAAATAGATTTGAACACCGTGTAGAGTTTATTTATTTTCATTAAACGTATTTCCAAGAATAATGTCTTTTCTTGGTCAAATCAATTTCAAATCAGGCAGATTTTACACTTCGAGTCGCAAAATCTTTCAGCGGCAAAATTTGTTGTTTTTAAGATAAAGTTGGGCGACACCTAATTTCCAAATTTGGTAAAAAAAAAAAGAATTTTCCTGGCATAATTTTTCTGCCTGAGGAACACATGTCTTCTTGGTACATCTTTTTCAGATGTGCAAATTTAAATCCTAAAATTTTGTTGGTATCTTCCGTTGTTTTCCAAAAAAATGGACAAATTTAATTTCATGAAGAAATGGTCCCCCAAACACAAAAGTGGTTCAGCCTGCATGCAATTTACAATATGTGTTCCCTTTAGAGAATCGAATTGAAAAAATACTTGTTATATTTCTACTCAAATCACCGCTAAATTTTCATGGACAGCTAATTTGATACAATTCAATCGGTCAGTTAATTGTTTTCATATCGTAGGTCACTTAATAGTCGGCTAAGTATAGTCAACAATAATATTCCCAGACCTTTACATTCACTATGCTAAATTATAATTATTGCAAAGAACCCGGATATGGTGAAGAGAAGTAAAATGAGACTTTTATTTTATAATCCATACAGTATAACCTAATTAACTACTGTTTTGCTTATGAAATACATCGTCACACTAATAATTACACAACAATTATTAAGAAGATAGGACATTGATATTATTACATACCACCCTATAGCAAGCATGTGTGGTTGCACTGGTAATAGATGATGATTTGATCTCTTACTTTGTATCTGACAGTGAGAGTTTTGATGTTAGTCGAATGTGTTTGCACTTTTTCTTCAGGAATCAGATACATATTTTCATCATTCGTGACGCCATCTCGTTCAAATTCCACTTGATCATTTTTTACAAAATTGTTTGAATCTCAAAGCCAATGTTCACAAGAATTTCAAAAATGATTACGAAAATTTAAAAAATATGTCCAGAATTCTTCCAACTGCAGAAAATTTACCGAGATGTTCTCACTGCATCTTTATCGTGAACAATATAACATTCATATACATCATCTTCATTAACCTTTCGTCTCTGCTGCTCCAAATCTCACGTACTTTTCATTTTATCCTTCTCTTTTAACAAATTTTATGTACAAACTGATTAATTTCTCGTACATGTTAGTCGAGCTAATAGAGTTAGGTTTGTAACTTTTCAAAGTTTGCTGTCTATCTGTCAGAATTGAAGCAAAGTTGTCAAAACTTGAATGGCTGTAGTTAAAGATCCAGATTATTCATTACCCATAACTGGATTCTTTTTACGTCGCTTAATAAGGGTTCACCACCTACTGTTTGAAATTGAGACTTGTGAAGAAGAGTTTATAAAGCTAGAGTATCACTGGTATAATTGGTTACAGTAATCGTTTTTTTTTTGTTCCTTTTCATCTCGAGATGAAAAATACTCATCTCAGATAGTTTGTTAACATTTTTGGAAATTTTCTTGGCGCGGCGGTTCTTGGTAGAGGGAATAAAATATAGTGATGGACATTTTTGATTATCTAAAAATGAGATAGATGATAGATGATAGAGTTTCAACGTCAAGCATGGTTATTGGTTACATGGTCAATGTGGTTCCACAGCGGATGGGAATGGTGGTGGAGAAGGGCGGCCTCTGTTTCCACAATGGTCTCACCACGTGCACCCTCAGTTCCTTCCGGGGTCACACCCTAACGCCAATGTCAATGCCAATGCCAACCACCACATCAGCCAGCACCACCACCAGCACCCGCTACCGGCTGCCAGACACCCTAATAACCGCCAACCTTCCAACTATTGTCTCTCGAACCACCATAACAACCATCACAATCACTATCCGAATAATTATAACTATCATCGTCATCACTACCATCATCATAATAACAACAACCATCACCACGCGCTTCAGAATCATATCAAACAGCCCCGAAATCTCTATCATAATAACTCTGGTGTTGGTCTGCAAGGTAATTAATGGCTCGTTATGTTTTTATCAACGAACGCATTGCTTTCAGAGCCGCAATTATTCATCATTTTTCAAAAACTGGCTTCCTGTACTCACTATCTAACCTGATTTTGGATGAGGTTTTCACATATATACGAGCTGTTCAAGACTGCAAGGTTTATCTATAGAGTTTGCTCTAGATTAGGAAAATGTAGTCCTGAGCTACATGTGATAACATTTTTATTCATTATTTTTAGGCCTCACGAAACGATCCCTATATTTCATGTTGTCCCCTTCACGTATCTACTCCCTTTAACAATATTTTTATTGTACCCCATTTTTGTGAAGAAGGGGTTTCTCTTTAAGGTTAAAAAAAAGTACTCTATATGAAAGCAAGAAATTACTATTTATTCCTATTTTGTTTATCCCAATGGGACCGTGAGGTCTGAATTTTAATTACAATATAGAAATATAAACCTATATATTGAATCTTAAAACCCTTGAAATATAAAAAAAAGTTAAGAGAAGAATAATTTTTGGAATTTTGAAGCAATACAATATTAGAAATATTATATTATAAGTCTGTTGAAATATTTTTCCTAGGTGAACGCAGCACTCTCGTTTTATTTCATTCTGTTTAAATGATGATCTGCTGACTCTATTTGAAATTTTTCCGGATTTCAACATATTATAAATTAACAAAGAGTTTCTGAAAATATCTCAATTTTTTTGGGACGCTTTAAATTACGGCTCTGACAATAATTGCATTCGAGATACATGCCTGTGCTTGCTTCTAATACCAAGTGTAACGACTTGAGTTTAGTTTGCACTTTGTGCTCTGGATTTGGTTGATTTGATGACACAGTTGTGTCCACACAATTATACGTGGAGTGCACTGCATTTATGTGGTTTTCGCTTTGAATGTTCGACTTTGAGTTTGGGCAGTTTGCTCTCGGATTTTGTGCATGCATATATGTGAAACTATAAATAATGGTGAAAATCTTTAGTACAGACTTCATCGAAAAGTTGATAGACAATAGAAAATTTCTTTCTTGAAATATTAGTTTTTTCTTTTCGAAGAGCTCGGTCTTTTTGATAAGACTGCACTTTGGAAAATTGTATTCAATTACGATAATATCTATTAGAAAGAAAATCCATTGTTTTGTGTACCACCTCTCCCGATTCCACAAAAATGTCTTCAATTATGAATTTAACTGAGAAATTCTGGGAAGTTATGAAAAAACTAGAATACAGCGACCAAACTTGGGTAACGCATTCTCGAATGTCTTTATTCGAATTAGAAAGAGAAGTAATAAAAAAGGTTACCTGAAATTTCTGAACGTTCAAATGAACGACATATTTTTTCGCAATTTTATTTGACCTGCAAATATCGTTCCAACTATAATTTTGAATAGTACTTTCAAAGTTTCTTTTGTAATCTACTATTTGCAAGGGAAGTAAATAAATATTTTAGCACTATTTCTAGTTTCCAAAAATGAAAGTAGTTTCATTCATTTGAACATTCAGAACTTGAAGCTTTAAAAAAAGAGGATAGAAGAAGTGGAGAACCTCAATTGCGGAAGTTGTACAAATTTGGTCACCGAACTCTTATTCCTACCGTAAATACTTTAGATTTGCGCACTAAAGTACTTTCCTCATCAAATTATGATTTTGCACGATTTCAGTTCACAGGAACATTTAGGTTGGGCTGACGGTGTTATTAAAATAATTTTTTGTCGTTATGTTTGCTCTTGTAAAAGTTTTTTCTGTTGTACAAACATTCAGTGTCCTTCGCATGAATTTTGATGCTGAAGTCAACTTTACAGAGTGACTATGAATTTTGGAACTGTGCATCCTAATTATCAACTCTGAATTTCAGGGAGCGGTCGAGTTAGTCATTCGGGATCTCAGGATGATGGGGAGTATGAAGTTATAGTAGTAGATGAGAATAATTCATCCATTTTGGCGGACCACGATGCTCCTTCCTCTGGTCCTCCCTCGACAAAGGTAAAGATATTTATTTTTCAAATAAATATTGCTCTCAAATAGAAATTATATTTCATTTTTTAAGATTAGGTTATTTTGGCTGAACTAAAAAATATGGGAGCTTAGATTTATCTGATTAGCCTATATCGAATAAATATTGTTTATTATGTAGATAGAATATTCTGTAGGCTGCTCATTTTTTACTCAAGACTGCATGCATATTGAACTAGATTTTTATTAAAATTTAAAACTGTTGCTGATCGGTCTTCTATAGCGCTTAGAAATTTATTTTACAATTTAGAATCGTGGGATTCCTTGCTATATTCATAAAGAAAAAACATTCATTTTACAAATTTTCGTAAAACTTATTTGGTATGTTACATAGAAAAGTTACCGCATTCACAGTTTTTTTCCGTTTTTTATTATTTTCTGCAAAAATATGAAAGTTCTTCCAATAAGTAGTACGGTTAGACTTTTAATAATTTTTCATTATGTACATATCAAAACGAAATAAAAATAAAATCGAATGAGGAAATTTCGAGACATTCGATTTAATTTTTTTTTGTCGATTTAAGAGTTTCAATTGGTTTGATACGAACCTAATCAAACTGTACATCTTGGGATGAAAAACTTTCGATATTGCGTTATGAAAAAGTTTTGTAAGATTTGAAAAAATCGATGAGATGAATGTTTTTTGTTTGGCAATCCTGCATGGAGTTTCCAATCATAAACAGAGATTTTTTTACAAAAATATCTTGATCGAGAAATAAAAATGGTACAAATTATAATTATTATAGTGTTGAGAATTCATTGTTCTAATTGATTTGATTAAATTCCCTCCCAAAGAATGATGAATTTCTGTGTATGACCAATTGTCAGTAGCTTGCTAAGTATACACTAAATTGCTTTGGTCTTTGTCAAATTCACCGAAGTTAGTCAGGGAATAATAGGTATCAGAGGTTTATCAATTAGAGGTTCCCAAAAATGTCTAATAAGTTTGAAAATTTAATTGCAATTATGCTATGAATCTTATGCATGTTGCCTTAGAGGGGAAAAGTTTGAATAACAACAAAAACAGAGAAAAATTCTTAGAGTTGTGCATAACCTGTAGTTGTTCCTCGTGTCTCGCATTTAAATAGACACAAAATAGTTACATTATGTAATACTCGTACTGGAGGATTAAATCAATTGTAATTCGAAGGAAGAAGAGACGTGACTGAGGGAGCGATTGAGATTAAATTTTCGTTTCTGGATTATTCAAAGAGGAGATCCCTCTTATAAACGCAGGATACGTTGTCAGTAATACGTGGTTTGCAATGTGCATAGTTCATTTCTCTGAAAGCTTTACTCTGGAGATTCATGGTTTTTAAATATCGGAAAAGATTTCTCTGTGGAAAAAGGAACGTCATTCATCTCCGCTGGGATTCGAGCCTACAACCTTTCATTTGCCGGACGACTGCTCTGCAAGCACTGCAACGATATGACCTGGTTTCGAATCTCAGCGGAGTTGAAAAGCGTTCCTTTTTTATAGAAAATTTTATTTGTACCATAGATTCTTGGTTTGTAGTTGGTAAAACGGAATATTCTGATAAAGCTGATAAATATGACTAAAATGAAAGTTTTAGAGGCTAACTCGATCAAAAATTTGTGGAAATTAATAAGTTACCAAATATCGTTAAAAAAAGGATGATTTGAATGAATATTTTGGTAGGCTTCTTAAATTTGTGAATCCTTCTTGAGCTTCAGAGCATGTTTTCATTTATTTTTTCCAAACTTTCTATCTTAATCTCCTCTCTGCTTGTGTTGCTATACGTACTAACTACTGGTTCTGAAGGCTGGTCCTAGGCCACGGAATATTCGTGAGGATTACACTCCGACAGAACCTCATCTTGGCTCTCCTTCAAGACCCGAAGTACCACCCCAAAATAATACACAGGTAACATTTCCTATGGGTACCGGAGAAACGCTACATTCTTATTCTCAAATTTTCTGAAATAAAAATAATATGTTTTATCTCCATTTTCCGTAAACTTTTTCGAAAAATTATTTGAGCAGAATGGATTATTATAATGTACAAGTTGAACAAGTTAATTAATTAGTTCAGTCAAATGTAATTATGTTTCTGAAACGTTTTATCACCAAAGTAATTGCATATAGTATTCTTATTAAGTACTGCGATTATTTCTTTAAATTATTATGATTAAAAGAAGAATTACTTTCCGAAATGCTCTTACTTTTTTCCGACTTAATTAAATAGAATTGATTCTGATACGGGGTTTTCGGTAGATTTTATACGAATCAGTTTTTAACAGAGGCTTGAACCAAATAAAATTGAAGCTTAAATTGGACCTCGTTTTGAAGTATCTGTTATGGCGAGATAATCTGCTAGGATTCTTTTTAGATGGCCAGTGAAGGGGTGAACAAATTATGATTTGGATTTGAAATAGTAAATTTTCGAAAAGAACTATTATTTTGATGCAGAACAAGAAATTTTTCAAGAGAATTGAAATTCTGAATTTGTAGTTGTAAATTTCCAAAAGAAGCATTATAACTGGACCCATAAAATAAAAAATTAACCGTAATAGAACCGTAAAATGACCGAGAATTCAAAATCATCTGTCTTGTAGACATTTTGATGTAATATTATATCAAAAGCTTTGCGTGAAGAATTGTTTCAAAATAGAGAAAAAGTAACAGCTTTGAAACCGGGAACTTCATTATGTACCTCTAGAATCAGGTAATAGCTTTGATTGAAAGACCCGTAGTTAAATTGCAACTTTTTTCACATCTCTTATATTTAATATGTCTTTCACTTGGTATATTGGACATTCCTCTAATTCACAAAGTCTTTTTGCTTTTCTGGAGTTGTATTTTACCTAGAAAAGCTTATGAAAGGCCTAATTTATTTTGAGTCGATTTTATATATTTTATAAAACTTTGTTTGTAGCGTTGTTATATTAATATTGCATGGTACTAAGTAATTACTTCTGTAGCAAAATATGTATTTTCGTAAAAACAATTAACATTATATAACCGAAATTTCAAGTTTTTGTGATGATTTTTTTAATTTGTGATAAGTGTAGTTAGGTTATTTATTTTAGGTACAATGGTAGAAATGTTTTTTGATGAGATATTTTACATGTTTTTTATGGGAAGTTGGTTTGTTGGACTGTTCTTATTTTCAAATTGACTCCAATCATATTGATCTACAAGACACAAGAGTTTTATTACATTTCTTCGCATTGTTTTGGAATTCAATCTTCATTAATTACTTTGATAAAATATATTACGTTTTTTCTTTTCTAGTCCGGTCTAACACTCCTCATATGTTATATTTATTTAAGAGAAAATTCTTTCTTAATTTCAATTTTTAGAGAATTCATTCAATTAAATTTTTCTTCTCTGTTATTTTACATATATGTCAGCGATAATAATTTTGACCTGTTCGAGTAGTTTTCGTATGATGTGGATATCTTATCCATTAGTTAAACAAGTATTCTTAATGATTGTAATGCACAAGATGATGTTTCTTTTTTCCACTGAATTAACTCAAAATTATGAGTTTAAATTTGCGCATTGTGAAACTATTGCAGAAATTTCGAACATTTAAAAATATTTGCAAATATTAATAACTTGCAACATAATAACTATATTTGAATTCCGTTGAAATTTTGATATGGAACTAAGAAATCGTTGATTTGTACTGCGGTAGTTATTAAAAATTAAGAAATATGTATTGTGAAATTCACAATTCCATCAATATTTTCTCATAGAATATAGAAAATCTCTTTAATATATCCATATCAAAGATGAATAAAATGAATACTACTTTAGTAAAAGTATCATCTCCTGTTTTATCAGCAATGGGAGCACATATACAGACAATGAAAGAAGATAGTTTCATATTTTCAGATGGTCCTATAGTTTTTAAATGTTGTTAATTTTCTACAGAGCAATGACTCTAGTGAAGAAAATGGACAAAGAAGCAACATCACTGCTGACCCTAGTCCATCAGAAGTTACGACTGATAACGAAAACAAACAAAATTCGTCTGAAGAAGCTTGGACTGATGTGAACCTAAATGAAGAACGAGACACAGTACCAATAACAAATCAAAGAAATGGAGCTAGAAATGTTAATAATATCACTCATTCCCATGGTAAGTTAGAAAAAAAACTCTCCTGAAAAATTAAAATTGTAGTCTCATTTTTGATTAACTTAGAATAATTACATATTTTATATCGGAATTCAAGAAAATAAATACAGACTTAGGCAAAGTTTCAATTTCTCTCTCAAAGCGAACATTCAGATTTGACTACGGAATATTTGAAAAATTCATAAACTACAAATCCAATGATTAGATTTGGACAAGCGGAAATTAAAAAGGGGAAACCGTCAATTTCCCCAAGAAGTAAAAACTCATAAGTAAACCAGGAACGAACGAAAAAAAAGAAACTGAAAAAATAGAAAGAAATTACATTTTAAGGTCAATTTTTTCAGTCGATTTTTTATTTTTTTACTTCTTCAATCAAATATCATACAGCGAACATCCTAGTTTTCTCATGGGTTTTGAGTTATTGAAAAAATTTGTTATCATTGCCTTGAAAAGGGTGCTCGATGAGAACCAAAACGTTGATAGATTTTTGTATATATTTTTAAACTGTGTAGAGTAGAAATAAAAATATAAGAAGACGAAAAATATTGTGCTGTCAAAATTTATCTAATTTTCCCGAATTCTCTCAAGCTTACAATATTAACTATTTGAAAATTTAATTTTCTGCAGGTGAACTTCCAGACAGTGAAGGAGAAGTAATTGATCGAGAGGCGTTTGCTAACTCGGAACGAGGGGAAAAACCAGTGACTGAGATTTCAGTGGTACGAGTTCCAGATCATCTGATGGTGAAGCCTTCCACGCCAAGACCAGATGATCTGCCAATCAAAGGACTTGTCGATCATATTCCAGTTCCGACACCAACACGAGAGGCTTCATTGACCCAACAATTGGAAACTGCTTTGGGATCTGTGTGTCCGCTTCTTCGCGAAATTATGGTTGACTTTGCCCCTTTCTTGTCCAAGACGCTTATTGGGTCCCACGGGCAAGATTTACTTATAGAGGGGAAAGGTAATCATATTATTAATTAAATAGCAGTGATTTCCTATAATCCATTTTTCTGTTAAAAAAAAAACGCCATCCTTCGCCGCTAGGATTCGAGCTATAATTTAAACACTAACAATGAATTCATAAAAAAATAGGTCCGATTTCTCATGCAGTTGTTTGAAGAAATGTCTAGTCGTGTAATTACTACTGATATTACCACAATATCCATTGTTTCAAGTAATATTCTCTAACTCTTATGTGACTTGTGTGTATAATGTTGTATTGGATTAAGGATTCAATGGACATCTCGAATAACGATCGTCTCGTGTTTGAATGCATTCTGTTTTCAAAGTGACGTTCATTGGAGAAATCAACATAAGCTTCTTGAATTAATTGGAATTGTTTCTTTTTATTCTGACATAATAATCATTTCATTCCTATCATTCAAATTGCCTTATAATTTACCTCTTCTATATTTTTTATTCCTTGATGTTCACCTATAGATATAGTGACGTGCGCGCAAGAAAGGGGGCCTACTCTAGAAAAATTGAAATCGAGGTTTTTACACCTTCCGATCCTTTATGTGTTGCTCTCTTTATTGAAACAATCGAAAATAAATTTCGAGCGTTATTATTGCTGAAAATTTAGTTTTTAGTTTCCCTCTCTCACACAAGTCGCGTATATCGGGTCGACTTCGACCGCTCGCCCTGAAAAATTTCGCTTTTCAGAGTAAGCCCCCTTTCTTCGGCGCACGTCACTATGTATTGAACAAATGTTAGTGCAATATATTTCCGATTCTTCTTTAGGATTAACAACCTTCAAAAACAGTAATTCAGTAGTAGAGCTTGTGATGTTGCTCTGCTCCCAGGAATGGCAAAACTCGTTGCAGAAGAATGCGGGACTCGCTTTTATTGAACTTATCAACGAAGGAAGGTAGGTAAACTAGATTGCTTTTCTGAGTGATTGGTTCTTTTTTTAGTTCGACTCAAATTAAACTATCTCAGAAATTCTATCAGGTTTCAAAATTCTGTAACATCCAATTTTTCAGGTTGTTATCTTGCGCAATGAAGGAACACATAGTGCGGGTTTCCAATGAAGCTGAATTCATTCTGAATCGAATGCGAGCTGAAGATGTTTTGAGGCATGCTGAGTTTGAAGTATGTAAATTTAATTCCTTTCTAACGGTTTTCTTTCGCTATACTGGGAAAAAGAACAAGAATATTTGGAGCACATTTCCTGATTATATTTTCCAAAGAAAATTTATTCTAAGAAAAGCTTTTTCTATAAAAGGAAATACTCATGAAATTATCTTGCATTTTTTCCAGTCACATTGTGCGCAAACGTTATTAGATCGTCGAGAGGAAGAGAGAAAGTGCGACCATCTGATAACAGCCTCTCGAAGACGTGATAACGTAATGGCCAGTCGCATTTTGGAAAAAGTGCGCAATATTCTTACGAATAAGCACGGAGCTTGGGGATATATGGATCCGCTGGCGGCCAAGTAAGTGGAAACTAATTTTTCTGAGCATATTGAGTGAAAAATATAACATTGCACAATAAATTATGCTTTCTTGGTAAGTGTAGTGTGTTTTTTTATGAACTACAACTACAATATATGGTAACCAAATACAAAAGTCTTTTATAGAGTTAGCCAAGAATTGGACTTTTAATAACAAATTAACTTCTATGGCCAAATGTCTCTATTTAGTGACTCTCAACAAAAGCTCCAGAAACCTACTCTATAAAAAAGTCGTCTTGCGTAAAAGAATTGTACAAAAAACCTTGAAACGAGGAAATTTGGATTCAAAACATCAGTATAGTCTGCATATTAGAGACAATAATGTATAACATGGAAAAAATAAGGACAAAAGGGAAAGAGTCACCTAAAATGAATTGAAAATGTAGGTTGACAGAATACTGGAAATTGGATACTTGGGAGGACGATACTCGTCGACGCAGGCGTTTTGTTCACAACCCGATGGGTTCAAGTCATCCTGAGGCAACATTAAAGGCCGCTTTGGAGCATGGAGCCCCAGAAGATGCGATTCTTCAAGCACGTGAAGAGTTTCACGCTCACCTCGCAGCCTCGCGTGCATACCAGCAACAGTTGCAATCTCCAGACCTTTTGGACGACAACGAGCTCTTAGTCGACGACAGGGACTTGGATAACGACCTTACTGGTAGGAGAAATCATTATTATTACGCACATAATTATGTGGATGTTCATTATGCATGAATATAAGCATTAGGTGTACTATCAGTTAGATCAAACAGTGGTTGAATTTACTGAATTTGAAGTTTATTGGTTTCAAATTTCCTGAGAATTTTGCCGTATACAGAAAATGTTCTAGTTAAAATTATTCTAATGTATTAAAATTTTAAAAAAGATTTTTAGAATCAATATGAGAGTCTACAATTTTGTATTCTTATAAGTATCATGCTTTTTAAATAATGATAAACCTTGCGCGTTTCGTCCTAGGCTGGCTCACTGGACTCGTGCGTTAGGCACTATGAGCCAGCCCTTCATTTTTTGTAATTTATTCAATCAAAAACATTTCGTCCAAAACGGAATTATTCAATAAGCACTGAAACTTCGGTTTATGCAGTGGTTCGGGCATGGCTCCACAGGACCTTGGCATGAACCGATGTTCTCGAAAACGCAGAGATTCAGGGTAGCATGAACCTTTCGCATATTATCAATTAACTTTATTTTAACCAAATCTATATTCTTCTGATTATAATGGATGGACCATTTTTTATCATGGAGACTAATTAATAAGGAGAAAATTCTCCGCGTGTATTTTAAGATAAATGTGAAATATTAAAGCGCGTGTTCGTACTTTTCTCGTGATTAGTGCGTTCCAGTGGAAAAAAATTTGAGTGTTTATGCAATTTTTCGAAACTTAATTTTTACTTCAACCAAATTTTCAATCTATCTTATAAGATGAGCCCAGAACATATCAAGCGTTTCGACCCTACTTGTAGCTATAACGCCTAATACCTTATATGTTTACCTACTAATATATTATTGAAAAAGTTGTTAAATCCAGAATAAAATTGAAAAAAATTTATTTCAATAAAATTATCTTTTGGCCCCTATCTGTGGCTAAAATGTCATATATTTTATTTCATTTTGAATAGGACGAAACGTGTTATGTTTTATATTATTTTAGACGTCATGGACCCTGAGTACAATTTTGTTCAATTTATTGACAGTTTTTATATCCTTTGAGTCAATTGAAGCTGATATCTTACGAACAACCTTTTAATTTATATTCAGAATTTGTTAAGGATGGAATATGACAACCCCTGTGTAAGGGCTGTTTTTAAACTGCGTTACCATTTGAAGTAGAATGGCTCACCTGTCTGACTTTTTCACAGTGCGTCGAAATAGGAAATTGAGGGTCGAAAAGCTGATCTCGAAAATTTACTCTTCTAAATTTGTTATGAAATTTCCAAGTGCCAAAAAACTATAATTTTCTTATACGTGTGCCGCCTGCTTTGCCTCATCCACTAATATTTTCTCAAGAAAGTATGGAATTAGTGAATCTAGATTCGCTGAAGAGATTTTGATATTGCGGATGAAATTGATGAAAAAAAAAAAATATATTTTTGTTGTATTTTGATGCCTAGAAGATTTCTTCATTTCGATCTTTTTGGGAATCATTCACAATTAATATTTTATTACAACTAGATAGTGGAGGATTACGTATTTAATTTATTATGCAATCATAATAAACAATTATTATAAACAAATCAACTATGTGGGAACCTTCAGATACAGAAAATGCATCTTCCAGCAGAAGCACTCATTCTACCGTCAGCAATAATATTTCGATAAGGAGACAAATTTAAATACAGAGAATTTTTGTTATGTTTTGTAATTTCTTAGTAGAAATGATTGAATCCTAATAACTTCAGCATTTTCCTGCTAAAGTCATTCAAACCGCTCAACTGCCTATCGGCCAATTGACCATAGAAGCCCGAGGAACAACTGATAAAAATTGCTAACATTTTTTATAACAGTGGCGGAGTTTCTCTAATCTCATGGATTTTGAAGCTCAAGATCTGCTGCTTGTAGATCTAGATTGAGTATCAAATAAACTATTTCTGCCTAAAAAAGTTTTTTTTTCATGTTTCTGTACCCAGGATTTGTTTCTAATAATCTTTTATACGAATTAAAATTTCTATCAAGTGTCAATTTATCCCGTTGAAATATTATTCTTCAGGGTAGAATAAACGTCCCTGCTATGAAAGCGCTTATCTTATGAGTTTATTAATTATAATTTTTTATCATAATCAAAAATATGATTTTTCTGTGTTTTGTTTTAATAAGACATTAATTCTACATGATTCCTCAAGAAGATCAAAATAATCTTACTTCTAGGCATAAAGATAGAACAAGAATCAAGGATATCAAGGATGAAGTCCGGACTTCATCCTTGATATCAAACTCTCTGTAACTCTGTAAATCTGAAATCAAAATTAATTTATTTTCAAAAATTGGCTTGGAAACGTTTTTCAGAATTAATTGAGCAGTAATTTTCAAAAAAAATCGCAATTGGCTAAGAAGTGAAAAGCCCTGTGGAAGTATGTGAACCTCAATTTTTTATTTCACTACATCGCCTTAGTTTCTATACGCAGGCGACGATAATAATAAATTCCATTTATTAGTCCTGATTTCTCACATCATTCATAAGTTCCTTACCATTATCAGTAAAATTTTTAAGCGTTTTTCATTATTTGAAATCTGTAGTTGAAAAAAAGAATCTTCTCTATACATTTTTACCACATGCAGCTCTAAAAAAACAATTGATGTTTTATTTTATTTTGTCCGTATTTCAAAATGTGTGTTAAACATCCTAATAACAAAAAAAAGTTCTTTCAAAATTTGAACGAAAGTTTGTGTCTTAGAAATCAAATTTGTTTAGTTATTTTAACTAAATTCTTCCTTGAACAAAATCGATTTAATTTATGTTCCGAATTTGCAAACATGCGTTTATGGCTACATAAATCTTGAATCTTCTCCGAAAGTGCTTCTACAATACACAAGCTTTTGTACAGTACATTTACCACATTTTAGAACAACCTCAAAAAAGACTTAACTAAATATTTTCATATTCGTATTTTTTAGGTCCAGTAAATATTACCACAAAGGCCAAACTCGTCGCGCCTGGAATCGTCGCACCTGGTGTGATGTCCATCACATCTTCCGAATTGTACTTCGAGGTGGATGAAGACGACGTTGAATATAGGAAAATCGACAGTGAGGTAAGTACCTCTTTTTTAATAATACATTGTATATTTATGAAACTATGAAATTTCGTGAAAATGGGAGCGTCACTTCTAACTTCATAAGTTATGTTAGTAAAGTTATTCATGCGGTATCATTTAAAAAGTAAAATAAATAATCATCATTCAGTTTGTTATCATTTATCAGTTCCGGAAATGTATTTCATACATGACAGAAAATATGGGACACATGGGTAATATGTATGTGGAAGCAAAAAATGAATTTTTAGAATCTATAAGAGTAATGACAGTAAAAGGTGAAATTTGGCAATATTTTAACTGTCAACCTTTTATCTCTTAAAGTAATAATTACCTTCGCTACTTTCTCTGCTATTTAAAGTATAGAAGCTTTTTAACGTTCACGACGAAAGCATTTGGAGCGACTTGTTGCTTTCAAAGTTATCTGCTTGAAAAATGGTCACTCTTTATCACACTACTTTGCCTTATACTTAACAAGTAACCACAAAAACAGTATTAATGAAGTTCTTATCGACAAAGTAGTCTTTTTTCTGCGAAGTAAAATGTTGCGAACTGAAAAGAATATGCTATGTTTTTACTAATCGTGTAAAAGAAAAAACTGAAACACATTTAAAGAGAATTAATGTCATTCCATTTCTTTGAATTCATTTTTTGTTATAAGTCTTGACAAAAAGTGAGGAAATGCAACATTGCGAAGATAAGTTTGTACTATCTGCAGTATTATCTGGATTACCTATTCATTAACGACTCTGAGAGAACATATCATTCCCCAAGAATCACTCGCTCAATATATTTAATCAAACTTAAACATTTTCATTTCTTAGAAGTATTTTAATTAGATCCTGAGAGCGATTGGTAAACCGTTATTCTTTTTTGATAAAACACTAGCTTGACATCCGTTTCTGACTGCTACAGGTAAAACGAGCGTGAGACCACGAGTACATATCTTGGTAGCTGAGAATAATGGGGGAATATTAATCATGCGTGGCAAGTTTGGAATTTGAATAAATGCGATCCCTAAATGATGAGACGTGGCGAAAGCTTCTAGTTGAATAAACCTGTCCACTATAATGAGGGCCGAACTGAAGTCAATTTCCGGTAAAAGATTTGACGAAGTAATGGGATTCGATGAGTTTTGCGCGCGTACAATGTTTTTATGTCCAAAGGAAAAATAATTGTTCACGCAAGTTGGAAATATGTGAGAAATAAATAATCATAAAATGATTCGTACACTACATGCGCAATATTTCCTTATTATAGAAGACAAAGTCTCTCTATAAAAATGATATATTTTGGGTCAACTTCTACAAACAAAATCCAAGTTTTGGTCTTTTCCCGGTTATCTAACATTTTTCCAAGTGATAAAGAATAACTAGTTCATACTTTTAAACTCTTAAAATTTTGCAATACAAGTACTGAAGATTTGAAGGGAAAATTTGAGCATTCGGGGCATCAGAACTCATCTGGGATGAGAGTATTTATGATTGAAAAAGGGCTGCAAAGTTGATTGGTAGGCGCGTTCATTATATGTGACCGTCCGAAAAGAAAGGGGCCTGTAAAATGTGAATGCGGGTCCTGAACATTAGGTCCCTTTCTTCCCGTTAAGTCACATAATCATGGTTTATCTTCAATCATGATCATTTCATGATCATTCTTCTATCAGTTAGATTCCTAATTAATCTTTATATCAGTGGATTAGGAAGAAGTAAAAATAAGAAAAATGAGAAAAATTTTCTGTGAATACCCCAATGCTGGGAGGTTTCACTTTGGTCTGATGTTCCTTAGGTATGGCTCCCATTGAAGCTCTTGGCATGTACGATTGCGATCAAGAATAACATTTTCGAATCACTAAGAAATTGATACGGTAAAGTTGAGTAAAGGATCTGTAGGAGAAGGGATAGATTCTTGATAAATCTATAAATCGCGTTTTGCTTGTTCAAATGACACACTCGCTCTGCAATCGGGCCTCGACATGGTCTGCTGATCAATCTCTCTAGCAATCACTCCAGGTGAAGAGCTTTCAAGAGTAACAAAAAAGAACATTTCACAGACACCCATAGACTCACTGATAAACCTATAGGAAAATCCATACTTTTCACCCCCATTGTATCCATTTAGCTGTCTACGGGGGCTCATGAGCCAAATTCATTCGTTTTAGGCGTCTTTCTTCGTTACACATTCTTTAATAAGTATTTTCCCCCAATCTATCTTATCCCGTCGTACCTCTTTTTCTTCCCTTACGAGTTTACATTGATGCATCTTTCATGCAAGATCGTGTTTTCACGACTATTTATACCTTTTCGCTCTTAGTTCTCATTCACACATTCCAACTATTTTATCATCGGTCTACTTCTGGGTATGCTACTATTCACGATGCGTTAAACGTCCTTCATTGATTCTCTCAATATGACTGCATAATCTTAACGAGTTTTTCTCTACTTTTGTCAATCAGTATTTCTTCTCGATTTCTTCTCCACCACTTTATTCAAGAACTCGCCCATTATTAAGCACATCCACATTAAAATAGTGCCTTACATCTAACTTGAGATTTTTTGCATAAAAAAGAGTACGTGTGTAGTAAATAGTAAATAAACTTTAAGAAAAATAGGGTGTACTTCCGATTAAGGTCCACCTCCAAAATCTTTCATACTGCGTATACCTATGTATTTTGATGCGCTGATTA
>WSXT02167544.1:0-23594 GCA_011762715.2 Neuroterus valhalla | reverse complement strand
CACCAACACTACAAAACTGCGTCGTTTATTTTCAGGTATCAATTTTGCCATCGTTTTTCATAGGGCGCCTGGACTATAAAGGGAATTTTACTTTCCGGTATTTTTATCTTGTCCGTTCTTCTATGAAATACATATGGCTGATATTTCTTTAGTCATTATTAATATAATAATTTTAGAATTTAAAAATAACCTAATTTTTTATGGAGTAGACTTCAGAACAAACCAAAATTCGATTTCGGTTCTATTTGATTATTTTGCATTGTTCTGTCTGGCACTTTTGCCTCAATTACTATTTTAATAATCACAAAATATTCAGGAAATTACCAATTCAAAGAATCGAATTCAGAATAAATCAGAATTTGAGTTATGTTTTACTTGATAAGTTTTCCATTCTTAGGACGCATACTTTTTTTGTAATTACTATCATAATAATTCAAAAATTTTCCGAAAATTTTCAATTTGAAGAATCGAATTTAGACTTAATAAAAATCTGCATTCTGTTTTATTTGATAACATTCAAATTTAAATGACTGACACTTTTTGAGTCATTATTGCTATTCCATAATTCTAGAATTTGTGTAATGTGTGGAATCAAATCCAACGGCTATGTCACGCTCGAAAAACCGGTTCCCGTCCGATCACTGGAGTTAAGTAGCACAGGGCGCGGTAAGTACTTGGATGGGTGGCCGCCTGGGAATACAACGTGCTGTTGGCATGTTGGCGAGAGACTGGTGTCCCCCTGTGTATTCAACTTAATCAATTATGATTATTTACGAGTTATGCTTACCTCGCAAGGGATCATGGCTTAATGGTACAAACAGAAATCCAAAATTTCCTCACATTATTTCTTGCCTATGGGACATTCTTTTACAAATTGTACGGATTTGAATCAGAAAAATTGCCACCCCTCCAAATCTCCTGAAATTTTTTTACGAAGTTCCTATTGTATCATAAATAGACACGTATACAAGGTTTTTGTTCTACAAATTTTTCGTCCGGAAATACGTCCATTGTGAATTTCAATGCTTTATCCCTTTATACTGATGATATCTTTAATATTTTCATTTCATTCTAAAGGTAATAATATCAGCTTTCAGTCATGTGAATCTTGTACCTTCAACTTGAGTATCTTCAAAATAATGATAATTTGATCGTTTAAATACGATTATCATGATGTAAACCACAACGAAATCGATTATAAAACTCAGTATCGTATTCTAAATGTTTTTAGCTACCAAAGCCTCTTCTAAGAAAGATGGGGCCTTTACTAGTTCAAGAAGAAAAAAATAATTTCAACTGCGTTCTACGTAGTTCAGGCAGCGCTCGACGAGTAGGCACGGGTTGGAGCGTGTCTGAACATTCGGTCTCGAACTACTTACGAAGTTTTTACTTCGAAAAAGCGTTATTGTTTTCTGACTTTTAAACTAGGAACGGCTCCATCTTTCTGAAAGAAGGCTCTTGTAGCTAAAACCATAACAAATACAATAAAAAAATTTCAATCAATTCCTTTGTTGTTAACATTATGATAATATTCTTTGAACAATTAGATTGTTATTATTTTGAAGGTACTCAAGTTGAAGGTATTATATCCACGTTACTGAAAGCTGATATTCCCACCTTCCAAATAAAAAAAGAATTGTATCTACCGATAACATCAGTAGAACCAGAGATAATAAATTTAACACGTAAGAAAATTGGATAGAGTATTGAAATTCACGATGGTCATATTTTCGAACAAAAACCTTGAATACGTGTCTGTTTATTTTCAGTAGAGACTCCAAAGAAAATTTTTGGGACTTATCAAAATTGTTAAGTTAAAAAGGCGTTCGATTTGTAAAAGAATGTCCCCTATTTTGAATTGTGAAAAATCCTGAAGAAAGAAGAATTTTTTTTCAAAATTTTGAAAAATTTGAGGGGATATAAAAACTAGGGACTACGCGATAAAATAGATTTGATTGCAAGATTTGAATGCTATTTTTTCCTGAGGATTCGGAAATTAATTTTTTTTTCTTGCAAGCTTGAGACAAAAAATTGATTTGAATTTTGGTTTGTTATACATTAATGTTCATCATTATTTTTCATCTAGTTCGAAGATCCCTTCGAATCATTAAATTGAAATATTTAATTTCTTCATTGCCTGTTCTTTCAGGCATTTTAAAATTATAATACACAATTTTGATTGCAATGCCTGTTTTTTTGTGGTTTATAAATGCATTTTTTGGATACCTTGGACAAAAAATTATTCCAAAATATTTTGTTTATCAATAAATGTTTCTTGTTGGTAGGTATCTCCAGATCAAGGGTTTTTTTGGGTTATCAAATACGAATTCCAATTTCGTTTATTGCGAAAAAAAAGAAAACATTTATATGCTTCAATAGAACATGGTTAATTAAAAATTATTGGTAATAGCGCTTAATCTATAAATAAGAATATTGAAGTTGAGCATTATTATGTATCAATTATTCGGTACCAATAATATTATTATTTACAATTTTTTCGGTTAATGTTCAAACGTTTCTATATAGGAAATTCAAGCACCGGATTTAAAATTCATCTACGTAGGTTTAAAATGTTCTGCTTAAGGTTCTCCTTTTCAGGTAGAAAATATTTCCTTTTCGACTGAAAGTACAAGATTTTTCTGAAGATTTCGTCTTCTGGGCCTAAAATTCAACTGTTTGGTTGGGAATGTATTTTTTTTTTGTGAAAGATTTTTCTACGTTGTTTAAGAATCCAACCAATTTTTTGGAAATTTATCTTAGTAAGTTGTAGATGAACTATTTGGTTTGAAATTGAACTATTTTGTTAAAAACTTATCTTCTTGGGTGGCAGTTGAAACATCTTTTTAACAAGTCATCTATCTTTCAAAAATATAACCTGACTGATTTTTCGAAGCTCTTCTTTCTCGATAGAAAATATGCTGACGAATATGCTGACATTCAGATATAGAAGGAAACATTTGTATAAATGAAATTATTTGTTTCAAAGCGACGTTTAATTCCATATAATATTACTTATCCTGGCGACTAAATGTCCAGCGACTATTTTTCCCGCGACAAGTTGTCCTTCGGCAACTAGTCGACAACAAGTTGTCCTCCGACTGGTTGTCCGTCGACCAATTGACGACGGCTACACTCAAGTTGTGGTCTATGGTCAAAATCAGCAGAGGACGTCCCTCGAGTTGCGGTCTCGGGCTAGATAGTTGCGTTTCAAGCTCGATTCCCCCACCCCTTGACAAACCCCGGAGAGTGGAAGAGTGAAAAGGAGGAAATTTTCTGACATGGGTAAACATTTCGTCTGTTATTTGATAAATATTATGCGTTTAGAAAATAGATATGACTGCAAATATATCATCAATGGTCTTCTGCAGTGTCTATTGCTTGATGTTGCACATAAACTTCGTGAGTTCATGTTGTAAAGACAACTATGAAGACAAACTTTTGCATTTGTTGACTAAACTTGTTGGAATAATAAACAATAGTTTTGCGAAGGAGTTTCCACAGTTTAATGAAAAAATCAAAATGATTCAAATTCACTTTAGACGAAAAGCGAAAACTCTGGAGTACAACCTTACAAAACTATGTATTTGTTAATTGAAGTTGTTCAACCAGGAGAAACTTGTCACAATATCAAGTGATAGACGCTGCAAAAGGACATAGATACAGTTACATCTGCATGTTGAACGCATTACATCAATTGAATATTGGCCGATATGAGAATTCTTCAGAAAAATTTGTCGAAACTTTAAGTCAATAAAATTTGACTAACAAAATCGTGCTGTCAAACATAGACTGATGAACATAGACTTGCTTGAAGGAAAGCTTAAAGGGAACAAGAAATTTATTAAATTTTTAAGGTAGTGAGCCTAGAATAAGTGCCAGTCCTAAGCCTGCGAAAAGAGAGAAGGACAGCGTAACGTAGAAAGGGAAAGAGGGCTTGGAAAGGTGAAGGTCTTTGGCGCTGTGTCGAGACCGCAACTCGAGGGATTCCCCCTGTGGATTTTGACCATAGTCCGCAACTAGAATGCACCGATTTGCGGCGACTAGGTGTCACGTACCCCAACCAGAGTCAGGTCCTTTCTCGTTCTTCAATAATCTATTTGTCCAAAACAATCATCATTATATAGATAGAAATTGATTTTTTTAAATTCGACATGTAGCCTTCTTATTTTCGACTGGAAATAGTGAAGAATTCTTTGAAGAACGAGCAAAAATCTACTTCAGCCTCGATTTGAATTAGAAATGAGTAGAACATACATGAATAGAACACCAATTACATATAGTGGCGTCCATGGTTCAAATCCTGGATAAGGCAGATTTTTTGTCGTTTTCTAAAAAATTATATTTCTAAATTATCGTTATTTAGATTATTCGAAATCGCATAGGGATTTTTTGCCTCAGATGCAGTCGAACATTTCACATCACAGCTCAACTTGGCTTCAATCTAGATAAATTTCATTGAAATCATTTTGCACCAATTATAAGGTGTAACAATTTAAGGTATTCTGTTTCACGGAAAAAGGTTTGAAATTTCCTTTATAAGTTAGAGAATTTCAAGAGGAAAATCCTGGGGGAACAGTGAGACGATATAGCGAGCTATATTTTTTCATTACAGCCAACTTCCGAGCTAAACGAGAACCTATTTACGTTATAGCCATCTAGCCAAGCAGAATGTTACAGATAAGCTTCGTTTTGAATAAAAATCGCTTTTCCAATGACTTTCTAAAATGGTAATGGAGACAGGTTTATTTTAAATTGATATAGTTATCTTCAGTGATGAGTTAGTTAACTTTCAAGGAGGGACTACTTATCGTTACCGCTACATTACGAAGAAAAACACATGTTTTTCTTCGTTATAGCGATTGAAAAGGTGACTTTTTCTTAGTCCTTCTTCATTCATAATGAGTCCTCTTGAGGTTCACATGACTTCCCTTTCTGTACTTCTACTTCCATTACAATCATTTTCTTCCTTCTCTTAAATCCTTACCACATTCTTCCCCTAGCTTCCATTTTCTTTCATTCCTCTTATACATACTGCCCATGCATATTTCCATGTTTCTTCTTTTCATTGACATATCTGTAGTTTTTTTCCCTTTCCTTTCAAATACATCCCTTTCCCGAGCTCTTTCTCCAATAATAATCTTGCTATTCTTGTCCACCTTCTCTCTCTCTACCCCTATTTCAAATACTTTGGTGGCCCTTCTTCTTTTGGCATTTTATACCATTTATTTTATCATGACTCCCTAATCTTTTTTCATGTTTCTGATTATTTCTTTTTCCTATCTTTTTCTTTCATTCTTCGAAGTTTACTTCCATTCTTTAAACTATATTTCTATCCATAAAGAACTCTCTTCTCCCCATTCCGTTAGTTCGAACACCCTCCTTCTCCTTTCTTCCACATACTTCAAACATTTTTTCGCTTACTCCTCTTCCTTTCCCTCCCTTAACTTTTCTTCAAATTCCTATGTTCTATCCACTACTCTTGTACTTATTCCATCCCTTCGCGCTTCTTGTGTCACCATATATCCAGGTGTCTTTCAATTCATGAACAAGCGTCCATCTTACATATGGTTCCTGTAACCCTTCTGTTTCTTTCCTTTCCTTTCATCCCTATATTCCTGCCCCGTATCCTGATATCAACCATACCAGGGTATCGAGCAACCATATTCTCCTTTTCCAATATTCCTTAAACCTTCTTTTCCCTATTCTCTGTACCTGTTTCATTACCTCTGCAGCTGTTTTCATTCTTTCTCTTAAATATGCCTTATGATTTGCATTTGCTTGCATGGTACATCCCAAATTTTTAGGCCCTTTTACTTCTTCTATTTGTACCCCCTTCCCTCCTCCAGTCCTTACTTTTTTCACTTCCTTCCTTTTCCAGACCTCATTATCCTCGTCTCTTCAAAATTCGAGTACAATGTCTTCCCATCTTAGTATTTCTTTGACCCTGTTATTGGACCCGCTATTATACCCTGCTTTTTGGCACATGGAAAATTTTGAGACTCTCTTCATCAGGCCTCCCCATATCCCTTTTTTCACCATAACTTTTTCAAACTTTTTCCAACTTTTCCCATCTTTTCCTATTTCAAAGAATCGCCCCCCCCCCCCCCATTACTCTCTTGAAGCTAGTCTGATACAATAGCACCATCTTTTTTTCCTCATAGTATTTCTTCAATCTCTCAAATAATACCGTCACGAATAACTTATGAAAGGTTGGCGAATGCGCTCATGCGTCATATCCTTATGGACTGTGGTCATATCTTCAGCCTCCTTCCAACTTCCCTTTTTCCAATATCGGTACCGCTTTCTTTTCTCCCCATAAATTTGGTGATCCCTCTTCTCTCAATACCCTATTTCTTATTATTTATTTACTTCATCTGGGATTTCTTCCAAATCAGGAGCTTTCTTCTCTTTTATTGTTCCTGAAATATTGATTATTTCTTCACTTGTTATGTCCACTTCCTAATCTCTTTCCCTTTTCTCTTTTGCTCATCCCCAAATTTATCATTTACTCTTCCTAGCAGATCTATAAGATACTTTTTGGATTCTACCATCTGAATATATTGGTCTACCCTTTTTCTTCTTTTTACCTCTTTATGTTCTACTTTTCAAAACTCTTCTTTCGTTAAAACCTTCTATATCTCTCCTTTGAACTTTTCCATTCCCTCGTTTTTTCTCTTAGCACACATCTCAGAATATCCCTTATGCTCCTATATTCATCTCCACTACTTTCTCCTTTCCTTCTTATTTCCTTTCGTATTGCCTTCTCTTCCTCCTAACACTTCCTATTAAATCCACTTCCAACTACACCTCTACCTCCTCACTCTTTTTTCTTTTGATTATTTCCTCTAATACTTTTTTACCTCTCCTACCATTATTTCTATCGCTTCATCTCCATTTCCTTCTCACATTTTCAAATTCTTCACCTTTTTCTTGAATCAATCATCTCCTTCCTTTGACCAATCTCCTCTATCGGTTTCCTTCTACTTCATTCTCTTTTCACCTGCATTTTCAAAAGCATTTTCATCGCCTTATTAAGAAATTAAAAATTGAAAAAAACACAACACCCTTAGCAGGGTCAGAAATCTCCAAGTAGGTCGAACCCATTAGGAACTGAGTCGATTAGTTTGCACTGGTCTTTCAGGTAGAGAGTAGCCTAGGTTTCTCATGGGTTTTGACCTCCTGGGAGATTTCTTACCTTTATAAGGATGTTGGGTGAACATGAAAACGTTGGTAGATGTTTTGAGTACTTATTTTGCGTTCTTTTTTTTGAGAGAAAAAAAATGAAAGATGAAAAAAAGAGAAAGAAGGGGATTTTAAGGTTGCTTTATATTTTATCTTTCCTCCTTTTATATTCACATTATGATAACAAGGTATTGGCTTTATGTGAAAATCGACTGTCGCGCAATTTATGAAATCTCCACGTTTTGAGACCTTCTGATTCCGAAGAAGTAGTTTTTACGTTGGTGTCTGTCTGTCTGTTGTCGTTGTCGCTGTCGTGTTGTCTGTATATCAAAGGGGGGGAGCATTTTGAAATTTTTTTTGGAATTTTTTTCCCAAGATTCAAAAATTGTAAGTACGGTTCCTTATAGTAGGTGAAAAGTGGAACAATTTATCTTCATGATTTTTTTGGATAGAAACTAAATTGATAGAGTTGTAGCATTTTCAAATTCCGAAAATATGAACGAAAATGACAACTTCCAACCAAACAACGCAAGATCTAAAAAAAGGTTTGAAGAAAAAAAAATGATTATTTTTGGGAGCCCTCCAGGATTATCTTGACCACTTTTCGAGTTTCCTGGAAAAATTCGTAAATTCGAATTCCGGTCGCACAAAGAATAATGAAAATAGAAAGATTTATTTTTTGGTCAAACTATGTAAGGTACGGGAAAATATAAATGAGCTAAAATTGTGCCCCAAAAAAGATCTACAAATTTGGTCAAATTAATTGTTTTGATAGGACGAGTAGTTTTTGCTTCATTTATAAAAAACAATGAAATGAATTCATTTCAATCAGGAAAAATAACTATAACAATGGAATCATAAATTTTGTTTTCAAATGACTAAAGCTAACAGAGAAGATTGATAGAGGAAAGTTATTCACCCAAAAAATATCTGTAGATTTGTTATAAATTTTCCCATTGGACGCGTAGTGTTTCTTTTAATCGTGAAAGACCTTTTGATTCCGAAGAAGTAGTTTTTACGTTGGTGCCTGTCTGTCTGTTGTTGTTGTCGTTGTCGTCGTTGTCGTCGTTGCCGTCTGTATACCTAATAACTTTTTAAAGACTCATCGGATTGGGTTGCCCTTTGGCACACATTTTGAGGGACTAAAAACACAGGTCAAGTTGGTTAATCAGCTATTTTGGATTACAAATCAAAGAGGGAAAGTATTTTGGAAATTTTTTTTGGACTTTCTTTTCCCAAAACTTGTTCCAAAACTTTCCCCAAAATTGTCAGAGTTATGGTATTTTCAAAATTCAAAAATATAAAAGAGAATGAGAATTTTTAGCCTAATAACGCAAGATTGAAAAGGAAGTCAGAGAGAGAAAAAAATTTTTCCCTGGGAGCCTTTTTGTTCAACGATTATGGTTTAAGCCATAAATATAAAAAACCCAAAAATCAAAATTTTCGTTTTGTGAGCAGTCTATGGCAGATACGGAAAAAAGTTTTGGTATCAATAAAAAAAAAAAAAACATTTTAAATGAAAGTCAAGTTTCTACCCAAACTTAACGAGATAAAAAGGAAAGTTTGAAAAGAAAAACTGTACTTTTTTATGGGATGCGTCGTTTTTGTTTTCCTGTAGTCATATTAATATTAAAAATAGACCTAATTAATTTTTTAAAGAACAAAACAAGGTACACAATTCTAGGGAAGAACAAAGACCGAGCGCGGAGCGCGAGGTATATTTATCATCGAGCGTAAAGCGCGAGATCCGAAATATGAGCGACTCAGGCGCGCTCAAGGTTGCAAGCGAGACGAGCTGCGCGCAAAGCACGCGATGAGAATGGTCTCTTTGCGTTCTTCATTTTCACATTCTCATTCTGAATGAGAAGGTATTGGTTTAATGCGAAAAATTACTTTCACAGATTTGATGGAACCTCCACGTTTTGAGACCCCTGAGTAGGAAAACCCATTTTTACGAAGGTGTCTGTCAGTCTGTCTGTAGTCCGTTGTCTGTAATCTGTATACTCGATAACTTTCGAAAGAACAATCATATTGGATTGTGCTTTTGCACAATTTTTCAAGGCCGGAAAAGAAAGAACGAGTTCGTTAACCAACCATTTTTCACTAATTGTTCTGGTTTTATCTTTCGAAAAAACTTTTGGGAAAAGAAAAAATGCACATTTCCGCTCGAACTATGCCAGGTGCAGCAAAATCTTAGGTACCAAAATTATTCATTTTGGAAAGACCTAAAAATTCGTAAGAGAACACTTTTTCATAAGATGCATAGTTTTTTGTTAACTTAAGAAATGTTACCAAAAATAGAAAATTTCATTTTTCAGCAAAACTATGGGAGATACGAAAAAAATTAAAAGTATCAAAATCATCAACCTCGCGGAATTCCAGAATTCCATTGTTGACTATTTTTCGGAAAAAGTTTCTGTTTCAATCACGATAACGGACTTACAGAAATAATTAAATACCATTTCCCAGCTAAATAATAAGATACAAGAAGAAATATTGAATATAAAAATTGTTCATCTTGAAAAGGCCTCCAAGTTTTATTCGAACAATTTTTCAACAAGTCGTATATTTTCTGTTTTAATCGTAACGACGCTTTTTCAACAATGAAAAATTCAATTTTCTAGCCAAACTATGGGAGATGCAAATACTGGTGGCGAGTATTGAAATGAGAATGTGTTCCTTAAGGCCAGTAGTGCCTTAAGTAAAATTAATTTTTTTTAAATTGTCATCAAAAATAAAAAAATTAAATTACCTCAATAGATGTAGAGGTTATCAACGGTTTCGCAATTTTTACAACTCTTTGTATGCATTATATTGTAAACTAAATCGAGTACGTGAGCGCCCTAGGCAGATTTTTATACTTGTTTTCTTTTGGAAATTTTAATGAGTGTATTCAAAGGCGTTTGTTTAAATTTGGTCGTTGGATTCTTAATTGTTCATTCAATTCCCAGGAGTAGCAGAATCTATATATGTGACGCGCTCCTAAGAAAGGGACCTAAGAGCGAAAATGCTGATTTTAGAGGAGGAGGGAAAGAACAGACGAGAGCTGGACAGGCTTCAGCTGATACGGCTGTTTTTGAATTGGAATAGCTCAAAAAGTACTTGACATAAGATTTCTCTGTTCACGAATAATTAAAAAGCAGCCCTTAATTAATATAAAACGACCATAATCCTGAAATCGATTTTTTTGCTCTTAGGTCTCTTTCTTCGGAGTGCGTCACATATTCTCCTTCCCTCAGTTCCTTGGCAGTTCCTGTTACCTCGCAGTCCACTATAGCAAAATAAATTTACTTTCCACCTCCTAAGCGTGTGTATTCATTTCACTCACCCCCTCTATATTTCCGTTCGAGACCAACCATTCCTTCTCCTGAGAAGAGCTTCTGTGTAAACCAAATCGCGATATTCGAGTTTAAATTCATTTTAGATCCTCTCTGAAGCGGATTTGAGGGAACTGCTAGTTTGCTGGAATAAGATGAGAAAGAAATGTCGAGCATTGAAAAATTGTTCTTAGGATAATCCCCTTGTGATCGGTGCTCTGAAACATTAGGGGTTCCTTTAGCGTGGAAAGATAAGACTCACCACGATGAGTTGGGGAGGAAATGTTTGCTTCTGTTTTCTATCAAGGGGTTAAGGTAGCCCCGACGACAAAGCCAAAATACTATGCTCATAACGATATGAACATGAAATTTGGAATTCCGGAGGATCGAAAGTAGACACAATAGCTCTGAACGAGTTCCAGAAAGTTTCTCCCACATCACTGCTTTCACTATCAACCGGAGCAAAGCATACTCTAATAAGCAGTCTTTTGATTCCCTCATCCTCAAAAGATTCATTATCTCCACTGAAAAGAATGGTTGGTTGTGACAACAAGTTTTATATGAGTAGATGTGGCTACTTTACTTGCACTATTTACTAGATGCGACAACTACTTGGATGATGAAACTTATAAACCATTTTTTTGCAATAACAAGTCGGCTCTCGTACACCTTGTTCCCCTGCTACTGTTTTCACTTACAACTATACAAAAATAACGAATGCAAAAAAACAAATAAAAACACTGAGTTGTCTCGGCGTCCTTGGTTTGTGAATAGGAGAGTTCTGTACCAAGGATTTTGCTGAATTCGGTTACACAAAATGCGCAGTCGTAAACAGGGGTCCAGGAATAATCAAGAAGTAAAAACATCACCAGGCCAAGGCGAGAACAACTGTGCCGAAGGCAGTGTACTACCAGGGGGAAAGGTCCTTAACGCAATCCCAGGATATCAGGTCATCTCCTTGAGTATTTAGACCTCACCTCCACATTTGGGCCTTTGCGGCGGTGAATCGGAACTTCCCAAGCTGATTGTAGGATTCGAGGTCAAAGAAGAAATTGTCACTTAAAGCATATGTAAGGAATCGTTTTGTAGGAACTGGATAAGAGTTTTAGAAACCAAGGTGCGGATTACGAGGATGAAATAAAGGGTTGGATGCAGGAGACGACCATGTTCATCGGAGAACAAGTAGAGGATTTTTGTCAGATAAAGTTGAGCATGTCGCCGCCAATCAGGGAGGGGCAAGAATGAGCGTTCACTAAAATCAATTTGAAGCGAGGCAGCGCAAGATCAACGAGAAAGCTGGTTCGATAACTTCAAGTACCGTCTTACCGTAAAAATCAGCAGGAAGATCGAAAAGGCTAAGATGAAAGTAGGTTTGAAAGTATAGCCTACAGGGGGACAAAACGGATCAAGAAGTCAAGAAAACTCTAGCATCTGTGTACATGAAGAGAGCGGAAGAGCCTACCGTTAGCGTTATGGGATTTGTTGCGTTGAAACCGTTTCTAACGAGGCTTAGGACTTGACCATATGAATCGGGTCCATCAACTTAGAAGAACATCCTAAATGCAAAAAAATCTGCCAGCAGTATGAAGAAGAAGAATTACACAATATGAGTGCGTCTCGAAGCGGTTCTCATAAAATCATCAAAGGGATTCAGCTACGCTAAGGTCCTTAGAAACCTGAAAATCAAAGTGCAGCCGGATACTTTTGATGCTCAAATGAAGAGGGTTGGATCAACAAGAAACATCGATGTCCTTGATGGATTTGTCAATAAACCAGAAGAAAGGATCAAACTGACCTCCATTATCAGAGAATTATTCGATGTGTGAGAAAACATGCACAAGTTCGTTTCTCGTCATATCGAGGTGGAGATGCTTAACCCTGACACAGTGATGGAGGATGATAAGGTAAAGGACGCTTCAAAAATACACTTTGTGTATAGTGGGACGGGAGAGAGATAAAGAATGATAAAGGTCAGCGTGACGAATGCATCATTCAAAAAGCTTTCTCGAAGGCCAACACGCAAAAATCAAGGCAACGCCACAGTCGTCGCTATAGAGCAGACTCTATAAAGTCACCGCGCGCGCTTTTCGTGACTGCGTCGCATGTGCCCAGCTAATGCTTCCAATTGTGGCACAAGGAACTGTTTCTTGACACGCGTATATCTGTGGTATGCCAAGAAATTGCTTCTTAGCACGCGTTTATCTATGCTCACACTGTCTATGCATGTGATTAGAACTCCTAGAACTTGCAATGTTTGCTGCAGCTCTGCCTATTCCTGCAGCGCCAAGAGACGTACAGGAGAGCTGTCTGGCGCTCTGATCAGCACTCAAGTATATCCGCTGTGAAGCAGTCGGTATATACGTGCGCTGATTTTTACTTGTAGGTGATGTTACGTGAGGATTTGGACGCGAAGCTAGTTTGAGTAGGACACCCCGAAATCGTGTGGGTTTCCTGCAGAGTGATGGAGAAGACAGAGGCTGTCAAGTGCTACTGCTGCCCTGAAAACGAACACCTGGTAGAATAGTGAGATTGAACAAACAAGGTCAGGAATTGCTAGAGCTACGTCAGACTGTGGACTGCAACAGCAAGCCACAATGCTAGCGCTGCGCCGCTAGAGAGGCTGATTCTCAGACCGATCAACTTCCGGAGAATGCAACACCCGCAGCATTCCGGGAGGCAGCCTAAAAGGGGAAGCCCATAGGAACTCCAAGATGGACCTGGCTGGCTAAACAGGTAGACGATAAGGCACAGAAAAATAGCGCTAGCAGGTATAGCTTTGAAGTAACGCGAAAGCGGTTTCAAAGTCAATGTCTGGCCTGGAAGGAAGTTGAGCTTAGTGCTTGGGACTATGGTAAGGACAATTCTAATCTAACCTCTCTGCAGTTCAGCTGGTACTTCAACTGCTATTGTGAGTTACCACACTCTGGGCCTAAAAAGCATTTTTACCCCCTCTATGAAAAGGAACACAAAATACCCCATTCCCCATTTATTGCTAAAAGTGGGTAAAGTTCAACACAGTTTTCGACGATATTGAGAATCGAAATAATCTCATCTTTGTGGGTTTACGGAAGCCTTTGTTTAGAAAAGATAGCGTTATACAAGTAAGAATCAATTTTAGATCCCGTTTGAAGGGTAGTTGAGGGAGTAACTAATTTGCTGAACGCAGATAAGAAAGATGAGTAATCTCCTCGTGATCGATGTGAGCCCTTGGAACGATAAGAGTCCCTTCAGCATGGAAAGATAAAGTTAAACACAATAAGTTAGGAAGGATACCTTGACTTCTATTTACTCTCAAGGCTACGAAGATGGCCTCAATGACAGAAACAAAATACTATCTTAATCATGAGATAATCACATGAAAATCAAAGGAAAAACAACTTAGTCTTTGAAAATGTTTCTGTCAAGATAACAATCAAACAGTGATGAGCACGTTACTCTTTCACAGGGAGTAGTTCTCGATGCTGTTAGCAGACAACCATCAATCACGTGACCAGTGATAAGAAGTAACCAGAAGTTCCCTTCTGAAAAGTACCTGTAACTTGTTACTCCTTTTTGGTAGCAATAGAAGGAACAAAGCTTCTATTATGAATAAACAACGAGTTAGAAAATAACAACATTTTTGCCAGTTGAGTAACTATATAAACGTCACTTTCTTAATTTCAATCTGTTTTTTACTCCTTTTGAGCGACGATTCAATTCTTCAGTTGATGATTCAATTTCAAGTTAAAAATGAAACTATTCCATTTTTCATCGGGAAATAGATGGAAGGATGCAGACCTTAGCAAGAAGGCTAGATAACCAGGAGAAGTCTAAGAAGATTGTAGAATAGTTGGGAACTGAAATACACAGGCTGAAAACCACATACAGGGAGTTTGCAGTTTCGGATATTGAGATGTTTGAATTGGAAAAGTATTTTATGGATTTATTAAGATGGGTAGGTATTGAAGTAGGGAAGGGAGAAAAAGAGAGAAGGAGCAGAGACGAGAAAGGAGACGTATCAAGAGAAAAAAAGTTTTGACAATGAAAAAAGACAGAAAAGTTCCTGGTTTGACTGATATTTTAAATAAACTATGGATGTATGGAGGAACTGATTTAAGGGATTGGGCATGGATATTGTGCAATAGGGTATGGAGAGGAGAAAGATGGCCAGATTCATGAAAAGAAAGGGTACTGGTACCGGTTTTGAAAGAAAGCAAAGGAGAAGGCGTTAGAGATCAAAGAGGAGTGACGCTAATGCCAACCTTGATAAGTTGTATGTAACGGTAGTATCGGAGAGATTGAGGGAACAAGTTGAAGGATGATGGAAAATATACATGTAGTAAATAACCTAATAAAAAGCAGGATTGAAAGGAAGGAAGAAAGACTGATAGCTATGTTCGTGGATTCAAATGCGGCGTTTGATTCTTCGGGCCAGGAAGAGATACAATAAGTCAAGGTAGAAGAAGTGATAAGAGAAGCTGTTATAAGGAGAGTTTCAGAAGTTTTTCATGAGACATAAAGGAGGGTACAGGGAGCAGATGAAGTAGGATATAGTTTCTGGTTGGTGAGAAGAGTATGACAAGGGCGTCTTCTGAGCCCACTTATACTTAATACCTTAATCTCAGATTCGGAAGAAGAAATAGAGAGAAAAGGGTGAGAAGGTGTTGGTATGGGAGTAGAAGAAATAGAATATACACTGGCAAAGTATGGACTGAGAGATGAAAGAAGTTAGGATAAAAGAAGTGAAAGAGTTGAAATACTTAGGATATAGCTTGCGAGTAAATGGAGTTTATGAGGCACATTAAGAGGAAGAATAAAAAAGTGCCTGATGTATGAAGCAGGTATGAGGAATAAGAAAAGAAAGGTTCAAGAAAGATTTGGAAAGAAGAAATCGGTTGTTTTTTACTTTGGTTTGTCCAGCACTGGGATATAGAGCTGAAATATCATGATAGAAGGAAAGGGAAGAGATATACAGGTTACAGGAAAGATATGTTAGATGGACGCCTGGAGTGGATCAGAGGACCTATGGTTTTATGGTAAAAGAGGAAGCGAAAAAGGATAAATTAGGATTCGGGCAAAAAGGAAAAGATTGAGGAATCAAAATATAATTAATGGTATAATATGAGGAAAAAAGATGATAAGGAAGAAATAGAAATAAGGATACACTATAAGGATGAAAGTGTAGGCTAGAAGAATAAGGTAATTGGTAATGGATAATATGCATGATGAAAGTGACAGTTCAGAAACAGAAGTCATGTAAACCCTAATAAGGATTCACCCCCATCGTACGCTATCAACAATAATAGTAAATTCCTATTTGAATGCTGGCCCACTACGTGCGTGTCACGAGTAATTGAGTAATCTTATTTGCGTTGCTATGTTGACCTAAATTGAAGATTTTCGATTGCTTCCAATGAAGGGTGTTTACCGTATATTGTTTAGATTGGACCCTATTTGTTATCTTCCTTAATTTGAGTGCGTCATCGAACAAGCGACGTTTGCGTTAACAAGGGAGATATCGATTTCAACCTTTTGAGTGACGAGCCAGTAGACGACCTTCCATCAGATCGAACAAATAAAGGAACAAGAGTGTAGGGTCATAATCTAGGCTATTTTCGATTTTCCTAGTCAGAAATTACTTTCTCATTTGTTTTTTTCGTCGAAAATTACTCCACCTCTGGTTTGCAGAGTTGAAAATTTCTATTGTCCTAGTATTCCTAGTCGAAAATTACTTCTAATAGATTTCACCATTTGAAGGTTACCGTTCCCTTATGATTTCGAAAATTACTTTTCTTCTGGATTTTTATAGTTGTAAATTACTTTTTATCCCTGTTTCCCATTTGAAGATCACATTTTTCCTGGTTTCCGTAGTCAAATATTGCATCAACTCTGGTTTTCGCAGTTGAAAATTACTTTTTTCTCAGTTTCTCTAGTCATAAATTACTTTTGAATAGACTTTTCCATTGGAAAGTTACTGTTCCCTTAGGTTTTCTAGTCCAAACTTACTTTTTCCCTAGTTTTCCTAGTTCATAATTACTTTTAGATAGATTTTTTTCATTTGAAAGTTACTGTTCCCTTATATTTCTTAGTCGAAAATCACTTTTTCCTTAGTTTTTCCAGTTGAAAATTACTTTTTAATGGATTTTTCCATTTGAAAGTTACTGTTCCCTCATATTTTCTAGGCGAAAATTACTTGTTCTCCGTGTTTCTCATTTGAGAATTACATTTCCTCTAGTTTCCGTAGTCGAATATTACATTGACAAGGGTTTGATCAGTTAAAAATTACATTTTCTCTAGTCTTGCTAGTCGAAAATTACTTTTTAATAGATTTCTTCATTTGAAACTTACTGTTCCCTTATGTTTTGAAGCCGAAAATTACTTTTTCCCTAGTTCTCCAAGTTTAAAATTACTTTTTAAACTTGTTTCTCATCTGCAAAACACATCTTCTTTGGTTTTCGTAAGTTTATATTACATAAACTATGGTTTTCTCATTTGAAAATTACTTTTCCCCTAGTTTCTCTAGTTGAAAATTACTTTCCCCCTAGTTTTCCTAGATGAAAATTACTTTTTAAGAGATTCTACCATCTGCAAGTTACTGTTCCTTCATGTTTTTTAGTCGGAAATTACTTTTCCCATAGTTTTCCAAGTTGAAAATTACTTTTTCTTCTTGTTTCTCATTTGCATAATACATCTTCTTTGGTTTTTGTAAGCTTATATTACATAAACTATGATTTTATCATTTGAAAATTACTTTTTTCCTAATTTTTTCTTGTGGAAAATTACTTTTCCTCTAGTTTTCCCAGTTGAAAATTACTTTTAATAGATTTTACCATTTGCAAGTTACTGTCCTCTTATGTTTTCTAGTCGGAAATTACTTTTCCCTTAGTTTCCTTTGTTGAAAATTACTTTTTAATAGATTTTACCATTTAAAAGTTACTGTTCCCTTATATAGGCGAAAATCACTTTTTCTTCTTGTTTCTCATTTGAGAATAACATTTTCTCCAGTTTTCGTAGTCGAATATTACATTGACTCGGGTTTATTCAGTTGAAAATTACATTTTCTCTAGTTTTGCTAGTCGAAGATTCCTCTTCAGAACATTTCTCCATCTGGAAATTACTGTCCCTTATATTTTCTAGCCGAAAATTATTTTTTCCTCAGTTCTCCAAGTTGAAAATTACTTTTTTTCCTCGTTTCTCATTTGCAAAATATACCTTCTCTGGTTTTCGTATTTGAATATTGCATGAAGTATGGTTTTCTTATTTGAAAATTACTTTTTTCCCTATTTTTGCTAGTCGAAAATAACTTTTTAATATATTCCCTTATTCGGAAGATACTGTTCCCTCATATTTTTCTAGCCGAAAGTTACCGTTTTTAAGGGCCTTACACTTAACAATTATTTTTTCTCCTTGTTTCTCACTTGGAAATTACATTTTCATTGGTTTTGGTCGTCGAATATCACACTAACTCTGGTTTTATCAGTTGAAAATTCCTTTTCCCTAGTTTTCCTAGTCGAAAATTACTTTTTAATTATATTTCCCCATCAGAAAGTTACTGTACCCTTATGTTTTCCAGTCATGAATTATTTTTCTTCTGGTTCCTCTTGGTGAAAATTCCTTTTTCCTTTGTTTCCCTTTCGGAAATTACATTTTCACTGGTTATTGTCGTCGAATATTACATAAACTCTGGTTTCCTCAGTTGAAAATTCCTTTCCCCTAGTTTTCCTAGTTGGAAATTACTTTTGATATGTTTCCACACTTGAAAGTTACTGTTCCCATGTGTTCAATATGGTTTTTTCGGATGGAAATTATTCTCTCCCTAGTTTTCCTAGTTGAAAATTATTTCGAATAGATTTTCCTATTTGAAGGATACTATTATCTCATGTTTTTCATTCAAAAATTAATTTTTCTTCTGGTTTCTAGAGTTGAAAATTACTTTCTCTCCTTATTCCTTACTTAGAAATTATGTTCCTCTGGTTTACTCAGTTGAAAATTACTTTTTCCTCGGGTTTACTAGTCAGAAATTACTTCCTTTGTAGTTTCCTTAGGGACAAAGTAGCATGTATTTACCGTAAGTAGCATTTGTGGGTCAAAACTAGAATTCGTAGGGGGAAATTAAAATTTACAGGGTAGCCAAAAGTTGGGTAGCCTAAAGGTGAGGACGGTTGAGCATGTAATAAAATAGTCTATTTAAAACAGGACGAAAGAAGATTTTTTTCCTTTGGGCAACTGCAGCCCGCAGGAAAAATCTGCTTCTTTTGCCTTTCGTTGCATGATGTACTATTCCCCTTGGTTTTCCAGTAAAAAATTAATTTTTAACTGGATTTGCTAGTTGCAAACTACTTTTCTCTTGAGTTTCGAAGTAAGAAATTACTTTTTCCATGTTGATATTCCATGTTGTTTTCTCAGTTTACAATTACTTTTCTATCAGTTTTCCCAGTCGGAAATCGCATTTTCTGCGGTTTTCTCAATTTAAAGTTACTTTTTCTCGTGTTTTGTTAGCCGAAAATTACATTTTCCTTGGGTTTTCCAGTTAAAAATTACTTTTTATTTGGTTTGTCTAGTCAGAAAATGCTTCTCCGGTGGTTTCTTCTATTGAAAATCACATTCCTCTGATTTACCAGGCAGGAATTACTTTTCCCCTGAGGTTCCCAGTTGGGAATTACTTTTCCCTCGAGTTTGTAGTCGGAAATTACTTTTTTTCTAGTGTTACAAGTTTAAAAAAACTTTCCCTTCAGTTTTCTCAGCTAAAGATGAATTCTGAATCAAGAAAAATGATTTCGCCAAATAAGGAATTGAGAATAAGGGAAAAGGTATGCAAGTAGGAGATAGATGGGAAAGGATAGGAGGAACAAGATAACATAAATGATATAAGATGATAAGAAAATGAATGTCAAAATCTTATAGAAAAGGATCAGATGAAAAGAGATGGAGAAGAAAAACTATATAAAGACATGAAGTAATAGGAATTATTTAAGAAAGGAGAGACAGATGGAAGAGGTAGATAAGGGCAGAGGAGTAAAAGAAGGAAAGTAAGAGATGGTAGGAAAAATGGAATGGGAAGAATGAGTGAAAAGAAGGGTAAAAATTAAATTTGAGCAATATTACTTCTTACAGCAATAATATCACCATTATTATTAATAATATTATTTGAGTGAGAGTAGAAGTTGAGAACTTACTTTATGAACATGTAAACTCCAGTAGTCTCCATAGACCTCGCAACGGCTTTCCAGCTGGCAATGATGGTGTATTTCTGACGTGCCGTGAGCGGAAGTCGCGGATCCGTGGCTGCCGGTGGTGGCGGGCTCTCACGTCCGGTTTGGTTCTGAGATGTCGAGGACGCAAGCTTGCTGAGTTCGCAACCCATTGTAAATATTTTTTTCCACCCACCAAATTTTTCCAATGCCAAAGTCTGCCACTAATTTCACATGACGGGGAATTTTTCTACCGCATTTGAAATTCAGTCTCTGTTCACAATTTTCTTTTCACCTAGCCCATCGTCCCAAAGAAATTTGAGTACGACGTGCCTTTTTTCGCTTTGACGTCATATTTTAGTTTTAATTTAAGATCACGCACTTCTCTGGAATTAATTGAATGTTTTTCCACTAAGTTGAGGATGTGTAAAGTTTTTTTACGGAGAAGAGTATCGTACACATATTCGATTATTGATTTAATGATTTCCCGGAGAGGCAGGCTCGCATGAACTTCCAGGGTGATAAAGGTTTCCGGAACTCAAGGTTATTGAATTTGCTGAGACGTCTTCGGTTTCTAAACAGATTTTGTGAAGGTTTGATAAAATTGAAACATAAATAAAATTCTATATAACAAGGTGAAAGGTCTTATATTAGAGGAAGTATGCATTCTTGTTAGGGCTTGTATTAGTGACGTACTTCTTAGTGCCTGTTACAGGATAGTTTTCCATTTCAGATAAACTGGATTTTTGTACGAAAAGGTAGTGCAACAACAGTGATGTGATAGTAGATTTTTTTTCAAGTTACTCATTACACTAAAGTGCAACCTCCGGGTTGAGATGTGTTCCCTATCGGAAATTTAAAAACGTGCAGCTAAACCTATTGTCTCTATTCAAAAAAACGTTCCTTTCATCCAACTGAGTTGTATGGCAGTCGCAGTTGGAGAACATTTCCAAAAAAGGATCAGGTACTGTAAATAAATTATAACGGATATCACCATCGACGAATATACACAATAAAATGGAGAGTTGGTTGACCCTAAATAACATCAATTTGGCCTGCGGGAGGTCAAGCGGTCAAGTTCGCTTTTATTTAACTTTGTTTTTCGAAATGGAAATTCCCTTTTTCACATCTGCAATCGATAGAGCGAAAAAATCTACGTTCAGGTACGTACTTGAGTCAATTGTAACGTTCAAGGTCAGTTAGAGCACCACGAAACGTGAGAGGCAAGGGGACTCACGCTGACAAGCATCCCGTAACGTGAGAGGCAAGGGAATTCACGCTATTCAAGCACCCCGAAACGTGAGAGGCAAGGGGACTCACGCTGATCAAGCACCCTGAAACGTGAGAGGCAAGGGGACTCACGCTGACAAGCATCCCGTAACGTGAGAGGCGAGGGGATTCACGCTAATCAAGCACCCCGAAACGTGGGAGGCGAGGGGACTCACGCTAATCAAGCACCCCGGAACGTGAGAGGCAAGAAGACTCACGCCAATCAAACACCCTGAAACGTGAGGGCAAGAAGACTCAAGCTATTCAAGCACCCCAAAGGGAACAGAATTTACTACGTCCGCGTCGTTAGTCCTGGGTAATGCTAAACGCAAACGTAAACTGCTTGGAAAAAACCTTGAAAAACCTTGAAGATCACCATCGAGATCAATACAGAGCTCACCAATGAATTTCTCGTTGAAATTTACTTTAGGAATTGCACTGATCTCTTGTAAAACTTTGTTAATTTCAAATAACCTCTAACTAACTTGAACGTCACAATTGACTCGAGTACGTACCTGAACGTAGAATTTTCCGCTCTATCGATTGCAGATGTAGAAAGGGGGTTTCCATTTAGAAAAAAAGAAAGTTGGCCTTCAAAAAGCCATGAAGGTAAACTTCAAGGTCAAAATGAAGGTCACCATTGAATTCCTCGTTGAAAGTTACTCCAGGAATGACCTTCACTTTCTTGAAAAATATTTTACCTGAGGAAATATCCAACCGTCCCGAGACTTTTCAGACACCCTGTATAGTAAACATGGGGCGACGAACTTATTAGTGAACACGCAAGTATCACAATAAAGGACGACATATTTAGACGACGAATACATTCAACGGAATTAGCAAGGCTTATCCTATCTAGCGCGTGTCCAGTAGGGTGGTCCAAAAATGCATTAGAAAATTTTTTCTTCGAATTTATGCGCAAAACGACCGGGAATTTGTTTGAATCCACAAAAAAATAAATGTTTTATTTTTGTTTTAAAAATAAATTTTTAGAGGTGACGCAAGCCCCCTGAAGTTTAAAACGTATTTCCCGTGAGAAAAAAGGACGTTTTTGTAAATTTTATGCAGAATCCTCAATCTTAGATGAATCGAGTTCGAAATTCACCATTTCTCTTTATAATTAGTCACAGAATGCGAAAGAAATATTACTTTTCAGATATCACCCCCATTAGTCTGTTTTATAGGGTCCCTTAAAACCCCCATAGGTGAAAAAAGGGGTAGATTGCTTCAAAATCATGAAACACTACTTCATAATGATAATTAGATGTTTATTCAAATTGGTTGAACAATTTATTATTTTACTAATCAATGAAAGTTAACAAACATAATTGTTAGAACAATTTACTATTAATTATAACAATATACTCTTAGAATAATGCTATAAAGTTGCGGTTTTTTCTGCAATTTTCAACTTCTTGGCCACTTTTCACTTAGAGTAAGTAATTATTTTATTTGATTCAGCGAACCTAATTGTTTAAAAAAACTGTAAATGTTTATATCTATCTTCTTCTAGATTACTACTACATAGTTGCAGTTTTTTCCTGAAATTTTCAACTTTTTATCTCTTTCCAATCAGATTAAAGTAATAATTAATTCATGTTTAAAAAAATTGTTCAAACAATTTATTATCATCGCTTATAATATTTTCTTTGCCTAATGATGAAAACTTGCGATTTTTTCTGAATTTTTCAACTTTTTGCCCACTTTTAACTTGGAGTGAGTTAATATTCAATTTAATTGATCAAAAATAATTGTTCAAAAAAATAATTATTGTTTATGTCTATCTTCTCTCCAACTTTGCTCTAACTTTTTAGTGGCAAACAAATAATAAATAAACAATAGAAAGAACTATACTTTAAATAGTATTGTATTCTTTTAAGTACATTATTTTTGTTCTGTTTCCAATGTCAAAAAAAATAATTTAAAACGAAGAAGCTGAATTCATTTAGTGGAATTTGAATTTCGAATTTTCTACTAACATTATGGACCTTCAATGCAAAAATTGAATTTTTGAGAAAGTAGTTCAACTTTCAAACAAAAAGTTGAATTTTCGACCTGAGAATATATAAATATAATAATAATAGATATGAAAATAAATAATATAAATTTTTAATAAAAAATATAATGGTTGATATTCAAAAAAAAAAAAAAAATTTAATGAAAAACAATCTATTTTAACCAACAATTAAATCAATTCAATCAAACTGAATTTCATTCAAATTCCATTCAGTGCAATTGAAACATATCCGAAAAAACCACAACTTTCTAGCACTTATTTGAGAGAAAATGGTTATAAACAATAATAAATTGTTTGAATAAGCATCTTTGTCAACCTGCATTAATTATTACTTTGTTGAGGGAAAAGTCGACGGAAAGCTCAAGAGTTTAGAAAAAACACCAACTTTTTAGCATCAATCTAAGGGAAGAGAGCCATAAACAACTTTGTAGCATTATTCTAAGAGAATATTGTTATTATTAATAACGAATTGTTTGATGAATTATTTTTGTCCAACACCCGCGAGGGAAATGCGACTTCGGAGACTTGTCTCGAGTGGTCGAAGTTGTCGATTTCTCAATTCATGACGTCACAGTGGTCGGAATGAGTACTTCTCCCACTAGTGGTCGAAGTAAGTGAGAGAAACGTGATTAGCGTGAT
>WSXT02167533.1:1382-23603 GCA_011762715.2 Neuroterus valhalla | reverse complement strand
GTGACTCCCTACCTTGAGTCAACTTAACTGAATGTTTACGTTTTCGCGCGGTCAACTTAAGTGGAAGTTCACTGTAATTTATAAAAAACATACAACAACTGCGAAATCAAAATGCAAAAATGAAAAATCAGGGTGGCAAATTTAACTCTATAAATTTTGAATTCAGACATCAAACAATTCAAACGAAAGTTTCAAATGAAAAGCGTATAAGTATTGAGAAATTCGAGATGTTATATATTAAAAATTTCATGAATTCATGTGATAAAGAGTGATTGAATAGGTTTTTTACTAAAAATCCATTTACCGGTTTTTGCCCGGTCTCAAAAAATTTCTGGTCATTTTCCGTTTTCTCACGTTTCCTGGTCCAGTTGCCACCCTGAAAATAGGTATTTCAACATAAAATTTTACAAAAAAATTTACAAAATTAATTACGCTTTCGTAATCCAACCCTCTTTCACCACATTTTTCAAAAGTTATTCGCCTTTAAAAATATTTCCTTCAATTCACAAAGAAGGTTCCAGAATGTTCTGAGACATTCCAAAATATTCCATTATGATGGTGGTGGTAGTAGAGTGTTGTGGCTGACAGGTGGTGGAAGAAGTTTGCAAAATTTGATTTTACAAGTGTGAGTGGAGTGTAAAGATGAAGGTTTGGAAGGTGAGCAAAGGTGCGGGGAGTGAGGGGAGGATATAAAAATTGTTTTTTATTGAATAGAATAGTCAGGGTTCAGGTAGAAAGAAAGAGTGTGGTTAGGTTGATAAAAAGGTAGACGGATTTGCGGTTTAGAGATTGAGTAAGTAAGAAGAGCAAGGGGGGAATAGAAGTGAAAAGAGGTTAAAAAAGGATTGAGTAAAGCAGAGGAAGAGGGCAGAAAGGCGGGAACGCAAAATAGAGACATCTGTTGGTTGGAGTAGGATGAAGGATTCGCAGTTGCCGAAGGTCGGGCAGGTAGTTGCCTAGCAGCAAAATGATAACGAGAGCGCCAGGAGTGAGTTAGGTGGAGGGGGGTCTTTCAACACACCACGTGGCTCGTTGTCAAGAGGTGCGCATCGGAAAGAGAAAAAAGGGAGCAGGGGTAACCGTAACGAGCAGGCTAGTGATCCAATGTCTAGCGCAAGTGAAGGTGACGACCTCCTGCTTTAAAAGAGAAAGAGAGAGAAGCAAGGGAGTCCGACGGAAAGCGTAGCGGGAAGTCCGTTCAAGAAGAGCGACAGAACGCGTAGGTCACCGACAGGAAGCGAAGGACAGCTGAAAACTGTTACCCTGGGTATCTTGATATCGAGAATCAAGGGGCTGAGGCAGGAAATAAGGGCTCTGAGGGAGGATGGGAGGATTAGGAAAGAGAAATGGGAAAAAATATGAAAGAGCTGAGGGATAAAGTAGAAGGATTAGAGGCAGTGTCAGTGTCAGCAAGTTAGGAGAAAGAAGAGGAGATGAAAAAGGTGAAAGAGGATATTAGAGTGTGGAAGGAAAGGACAGACAGAAGATTCGAGGAGGTGGAGGCTAGGTTCGCTATGGAAGATGGTGGAAGGGTGGAGGGGGGGGCAGAAAGGTATCTGACAGAAGGTTCAAAATATAATAGAAGAGAAAAAAAAGAACGTAGGAACAAGGAGGAAGAGGTAGCGGCGAGGGGAAGGGTAAGGGCAATGGAGTTAATGGGAGGAGGGAAAAAGAGGATAAAAAGAATAATATCGTGATAAGGGGGATGAGGGTGAGGAGTGGGGAAGAACGGAAAGGAGTAGGAGCGCTGCTACAAAGCATAGGGGAGTGGCAGGGCAAGGTGGTTGAAGTGAGGCTCGAGTGGAGAAAGGGGAATGGAGTAGTGGTGGTTGAGTTGGAGAGCTGGCAAGCTAAGCTGGCGGTGAAGCGAAGGGAAAGCAAGATGACAGATAAGAAGGTCTATATTGATCACGATCTGACATGGAAAGAGAGGGACATTCAGAGAATGTTGAATGACAGAGCTAGGAAGGAGAGGAGTGAAGGGAGAGCAGCGAAGGTAGGATACAAGAAAATAAAAGTAGAGGAAACAATTCTGGTTTGGGACGAGGAGAAAGAGGAGTTGAGAGCAGTGCAGAGGGACTTATTTCGTAGGAAAAAGGGGGGTAGGGGGACAGCAGGGCAGTGCTCTGATAAAGGTGCTCTTTTGGAACGTAGCAGGGATAAAGAAAAAGGATGAGGACTTCTGGAGGTTTGTTCAGGGATTTGATGTGGTGGGGCTGATAGACACTTGGGTAGAAGGCAAGGAGTGGGGTAAAATAGAACCGAGGTTTCCAAGGGGATTTAGGTGTAGGTTCCAAAAGGCGGTAAGAGTAAAGAAAAAAGGTAGGGCTAGTGGCAAAATCATAACAGGCATCAGGGAGGGTTTCGAAGAAGGAAGGCACGGTGGGGGCGAGGGTCAAGGGGTCCAAATGAGGTCCCTGAAGATAGCAAGAATGACGTGCAAGTTTGTGGCTGTGTACAATAAGGATGGGATGGAAAGGATTGAAGATAGGGTGGAGGCTGTAATAGGCGAAAGGGAGCAGGGAATGGTGGTACTGGGAGGGGATTTTAATGCGAGAATGGGGAGAGTAGGGGGTCTCTACAGGGATGGGGGAAGTTGGGATAGAAGATCAAAGGACACGCGTATTAATAGGGAGGGAGAGATTTTGAGAGACTGGGTGGTGGATAGAGGGTTGGCGGTCGCGAATGGTATAAGAGCAGGGGATGAAGAGGGAGAGTACACGTACGCTAGTTAGGTGGGAGCATCGGTGATAGACTATGTGGTCATGAATATGCCTGGATGGGAGGAGACGGAGAGATTTGCAGTGGCAGGGAGGATAGAATTAGACCACCAGCCTCTTATCTAGTGTATAAGAGGGGAGGGCTGTGAAAAGCAGGGAGAAGAAGAAGCAACAATTGGTGAGAGGGAGATATGGACAGGAGACGCAATAGAAAAGTACCAGGAGCAGCTAGGGGAAGTGACTTTTGGAGAGGGGTCGGTGGAAGAGAAATGGGGGGATCTGAAAGTCAAGGTGACAGGGTGTGTGCAAAAGAAAAGACTTAGAAAAAAGAAGAAGGGAATGGCGAATCCGTGGCGAGATAGGGAATATAAAAAGATGAAGAAAAAGGTGAAAAGGAAGCACAAGAAGTGGAATGATGAGAGGGGAAGATATTTTCGAAAAAATGGTTTGCATGAGCATGAAGTGAGAAGAAGTCACGAGGAAGGAAGAAAAGTATATGAGATGGTTAAGAGGAACGGCATGGAAAGAGAGAGAGAAGGCAGAGGGGGAGGAGAGGATACGAGAGTCAAGGTATAATGAGAAATATGGGTGAGTTCTGCCAATGGAGAGAGCGCAGTATTTGTGTGAGAAAGGAAGCCAGGAAATAATAGCGAAAATGAGATGTGAAAGCATGGAGGGCGCTAACAGGTTCTGGCTTCCGCAGGGGAAGAGGATGTGCGAGTTGCGTGGAATGGGCTGTGCAAAGGTGGAACACTGGTTAGAAGAATGCAAGGAGTTGGAGAGGAGTGGAGTCAGCATGGAAATAATACTGCATGAAAAAGGGGAGAAAAGAGCGATTTCATGGGCAAAGGGCGTGTTGGTCAAGATGGAGGAGAAGAGAAGGAAGGAGGAGAAGGAATGGAGATAGTTGTATAAAAAGGAGAAGAACTTTATGTAAGAAAGATGTAAATAATGTAAGTAGTAGATAAGGAATACCTGATAAGGCATAGAAGATAAGAAATTGGTAGGAACCGCGGAGGCAGAGTTTGGCAATGCGAGGCTGGCGAAACGTAGGAAAATGCGTGCGAGGTGAAGCGAGGAAGGCATAGCGAGCGAGCGAGCGGTCATAGTAATAAGGTATGGATGGATGATAATGTATAAAGGGTGGACGCATGGTAGAGTTAAGGATTTATTGTAAAAAAAAAATTTTGTAAAACATGTTGCGCCTACATGTAGGCCTGAGCGTGATACCAGAGCATTTTCCAGTTGGATTGAGATTCACAAAATCAAAACAAGTTTTGAGGGTTTCGTAGCCCCGGGCAAAACCCTTGTGGTTTCTGTCAGGCTTCCGTCAGCCGTAAAAAAAAGTGGAAGTGAATAAATTGCTCAGTCATAACAAAATTTAATATAAAAGCAAGTTTCCGAAATGAGGTTAACAAAGGGAATATTTCCTTTAAATAGAGTAGTGGAATCAGAAGTCGACAACTTTCAATTTGCTTCATGTGAAATAATATTTTCTAAAAGAGCAGTTACAATGGTCGGATATTCTTTGGTCGACCTGTATCTTCACCCAAGGTCGGCCAGACAATTAATAGAATCAATCACTATCGTCATCTCATAGAGTTCCAAGGAATTATTCTTGTCCTGTTATTAATTTTAAATCAAACATACTCCTAGTAAACACAGTCCTTAAAGATAAGTTCCAACTGTTAAACTTCGTCAGCCGAACAAGGGATTAGTGGAAAAAGATCTACAAACCCGAATTGATCTTTCGCCGGTGCTCAAAATATTCCACGAGGCACTCGAGCATTTCAATTATTATACAAACAAAACAGTCAATGTCTCATGCCACACGAGAATGTCTGTATAATCAACATACGAGGGCATTAAAAATATGCACACAAAGCAAGAAAATCTCTTGATATGCATCATAGCACTACAAATAGGTGACCAAACATTAGAAGGTCGCCAAACATAAGTTAATGGCCGACTATCAGTTTTACTGCTCCATACAGATTTATTTGAAGCAATCTCCTACTTCCTAATATTTCTTATTCCAAGCAAAACTTCATCCCCCCCACTAGAAACAATAAACAAATAATGAGCGAAAAGTGCATCAGTTTTCTACTTGCTGAAAACTCTTAATAATTCCAACGAGGACTTATCTCCAAGTTATTCCGCGTTCCAACGCAGTGAAGATTAATAATTCGCGAAACTCTTTCAGCTCGTGCAACTTTACTCAGCTCAACCGTGAATGAAACGAGAGCCTTTGAGAAGAAGTTTTGACAAGCGCAGTCTTCTTAATTCTACCATTTAGAGGAACACCCTTATTTCGGAGGGCCTTAAGTTAAATTGATGCAGTGCCTTTTGGGACGAAGTTGGCGACACTCAATGGCGAAGAAACTTTATTTCGAATTCTTTTTCCAGCGTCGCACTTGCTGAATGCTTTGTCCCAGCAACATAATTGGAAACGCTGGACCGTCGAGTCGGCGTCGGCAGTTTCGACTAATTATCATTGTGTTAATTAAAACTTACTGGGTGCAGGAGTATTTGGATCCATTATCATATAATACACCTGGTATCGAGTCCGATACCCAACCCACTACAATGACCTCATTTGATGACAACAATTCAAATATATGGAAAAAGAAAATTTCCCGGAACAATTTGAGCTTGGTTGAATGCATTTTTTATGCAATTTTTATTGCTCCGTAGTCCTGATTATTAGACGAATTTTTATTTGAGTAATTGAATTTCTTCCAGTGCCAGAATCAAATTTCCAATCAAATTAATCGAATTTGAATGACAGTGTTTTTGATTGTCATACAAAAGGAGGGTAATAGTACCAAAAGTGGATCAGTTGTCAGTAGTAGAACAAAATAACGTATTCAATATGGAACAATGTTTTTCATTTGAAATACTTGAAGTTGAGGATTCTTACATCAAAATTCGAACAATTTAATGCAAATCAACAATGCTACGAGCTCGGTCTCTGTACTCTCGTTTGTTCGTGTATAGAGCTTTTGAAACTGATAAGCAAAACGCCGACTGCTGTAATTTTCATAATTATGAATTTTCTTTTGTTCTATTCTTACGATTATCACAAAAACTACGCTTACTAAAAACAAATTTGTTGCTCAAAATGTGGACATTTGACGGAAACGTGGGAGTAGGTCACGCCTTACACAAATATAATACCTTTTCTGATGGAGATACAAAAAAGAACAAAGAGATACTTGTGGAGACAAAGATAAGGGTGAAGATAGGAGAAAAGAAAGGAGAGGAATCCGGGAAAGGACGAGGATTGAGGCAAGGGTGTCCGTTAAGTCCTCTACTGTTTAGCATCCTAATGGAAGACTTAGAGGAGAAGATGAATATAAGAGGAAAAGAGAGGACGACACTAGGAACAGGCAAACTGTTTTCACTGGCATACGCAGACGATGTAGTGCTAGTAGCGGATGACGAAAGAGGGATCAAGAAAGAGCACAAGTGGAATAGAGTGAAATAAAGCAGAAAATTACACAAGAAATGGCTAAACTGAGAAGAGACATAGAGAAATGGGAGGAAAAAGTGACGGAGTTGGAAGGTAGGTTGGGAGAAATGCAAGGCACACTTAGGAAGTTTCGAAGAAAGGAATAAGAAATGAAGATGTAAATAGGGAGAGGTTAGGAAACATTGACAGAAGAATAGAGAGAAATGACAAAGAGGGGAGGAGAAAAGAAAAGTTATAAAAGGTGTAAGCTCAAAAGGAAAGGATTAAAAGGAGATATTCAGTACCAGTTGGAGAAAATAGCAGGAGAGCAAAAAGGAAAGGCGAAAAGTACATGGGTCAAGTATGGCAGAATACAAATAGAAGACATATGGTAGGAATTGGAACGAAGAGAGAGGAGACTTAGTGGAATGCAAGAGGTCAGGGGAAGAGGTAAGAAGAGAGCGGACAGAGGGAAAATAAGAAGGAAGCGGAAAAAGAGGTTGCAAATCATGAAATAAGGTACCAATGGCGGGCATGTTCCTGGAATGTAGCTGGATCGGGAAGAAAGGATAGGAAGTTCATGAAGAAATGGGGACATAAGGGGCAGTCGTAGTGATGATGGGGACATGGCTAGGTGAAAGTGAATGGCAAAGAGTTAAGGAAATGCTACTGAAGTGATACAGGTGTAAGGTACAAGAGATCTATTTAATAGCGGAGAAAGAAGAGGAAAATGGTTGGAAGGAACAGAAGGAAAAAATAATGTCAGAAGAGAAAATGATAGAAAAGGAGAGGTAAAAGATAGAGGAGACATATGTAAATGTAGCTTTGGAAGGCAAAACAGGGGAGTTGAGGGATTTGATAGAAGGAAAAGCAGAAAGTTTGAATTAAATAATAGGAGATTTCAATGCAAGAACAAGAGAACTAGGAGGCACAGAATGGAAAGGTGATGGAGAGAGAGAGAGTACACGCATGCAGGGAAACAGGATAGAAAAAAGAGAAGGGAAATGTTACTGGACTGTAGGAGGGATAGGAGGATTTAGAGAAAAGATAAAGATGATGAAAATGGAAGAAGGAAATGTAAATTGTGACAGAAAAGGTGGAATTAATTTCAGAGGATAATGTTGGGAGGGAAATCGGCGAGGGGGAAAAGAGTCAGGTGGGATGAGGAAAATAGAGAGAAAGAAAAAGAAAATTAGGAAGGAATTGAGGAAGTGGAGAAAAGGGAATAATGATGCGGAAGAATACGGAAGGAAGAGGGAGTTCAATACGTTATGTGATGAAAAGAAGAGACGGAGAATGGAAACTTTGAAGAGCAAGCAGAAAAGTCTAGCAGAGAGGAAGACGTATAGAAGATAGTTAATAGGAAGAGAAAAAAAGGAAAAAAATTACCCAAGAGACTTAAATGTTATAATCGAGAGAATAATTCATGGAATTGTTAGGAGGAGTAGAAAGAAAATTAACAAGAGGAGGGAACGAGGTAAGGACAAGGAAGATGATATAACAAGGGAAGAGACAGAGATAGCGATAGGGTGATTAAAAGAGGGAAATTCAGTGGGTATAGACGGAATCCCTAATGAAGTATGGAAATATGGGAGAGCGGAATTGAAGGAGTGGACGTGGATAATGTGCAACAGGGTGTAGAGAAAAGAAGGCTGGCCAGAAATATGGAAAAAAGGGGATAGGGATCAGACAGGATTTAGGAAAGGTATGGGAGTGATGGATAATGAATATGTGCTCAATCATATTTTACAAAAGAGAATAAAAAGAGAAAAGGGGGGTAGGGCAGCAATGTTTGTGGATTTGAAAGCAGCTTTTGATTCGTTGGACAGGGAAGCGATGGTTGAAGCTATGGTGAAGAAGGGGATAAGAGAAGTATTAGGGAAAAGAGTAGGGAAAATCTGCAGGGAAACAAAAGTGAAATAGTAGTGGGGGAGCAGATAGGAGGAAATTTTTGGGTGGCTAGAGGTGTGAGGCACCCGCTAAACCCTTCTTCTGTCTAATATATTCTAATCGAGGATTGGAAGGGGGCAAAATACCTAGATAGTAAAAAACTGTGGCATAATACATATAAAATTAAGGTAATAAAGCTTGGAAGTAAAGGAGTTCAAGTATCTGAGTTTAATGAAGCAGGAGAATGGGAAGCATAGTGGACATATTGGGGAAAGGATTAAGAAGACAGCCGGGGTACTGGAACAGACATGAGGAATTGAGAAAAGAAGATTTCAAGGGACTGGAAGAGACGTATAAGGTTTTTTGATGCTTTGGCATGTCTGGTATGAGGCTATGGGGCAGAAATATGAGAATGGTATATGGTAAGAGAAGAGGCTCAAAGGGCTGAGAACAACAGCAGGGAAGAGGGCATGGAAATTTGAAGAGAAACTAAGAGAAGGAAAGTGAGGAGAGTTAGCGAGAAAGTGTTATAAAGAGGTGAAAGGAAGAGGACAAGAGCCGGAGAATGAAAGCGATGGGAAGAAGAGAGGGATTTTCCAGAAATCGTGGGATAGAAGTGAAGAGTATCACAGATTATGAGGCATTGGAAAAGAGAAATGAAGAAATGCAAACAGCAGGCAGATGAGAAAGGATAGGTGAATCAAGATACAATAAATGGTGTAAGGTGATAAATAGAGAAGTATTACCAAAATATCTGGAGAGAGGATGGGGGTAAAGAAGATGGATAAGAATAGCTAGGTGGAGAATAGGAAATGAGTACTGGAAGAAGGATGAGAAGAGAAAATGCAGGGTATGTGAATGGGTGGAAGAGTCATGGGAGCATGTATGGGATTGTTATATAAGGGAAAAAAAGAGAGGAGAGGATGGCAAGAACGTGTTGCGAAAATGTAAGGGAAAGGAGGGATAGGAGAAGAGTGGATGAAGGAACTAAAGAAAGCTAGAGGAGTCAAAGAGAAAGATTAGGGAACGCGGAGGAGAAAAAAATGGTAGGCTAAATGGTAAATTGCTAAAACCGCGAAATAGCTCTATTGTAGAATAATATATTGAGAACTTTTAACATGGTATGATTTGAATTCTGAGGCCTAAAAAACCTTACAAATTCCAATTTCGAATACAGAATAACTAAACGATTTTAAATCTAAAATAAACAAAAACCGGCAGTTGTACTTTTGAAATGAGAGAAAATCGCGTTCCTTTCCATATGCGATCAAATGGGCAAAAAGTTATCAACAAAAGAATGAATTTTATTTTCATGCTACAGCTTCTTCAAATATCGATAATTCTCAAGTCTTTTGCATAAAAAATTGCCCATTACTGGTCGTATTGGATTTACGTGATTTGCATCCAATGCTGCTGATTTTCATGTGACGATGAAATATGTACTTTACCATTAACTATGCTTGCACGAATGAATGAATGGAATAATGAACAAGCGTTAATAGCTATCTGCATTTCCTCTCATCTTGACAATTTCCATATTGTTATAAGAATGACGTGGACGTGGACTCTCGATAATCCGCTTAAAAAACTATTAACCAACCTATGGTCTTTCTCTGTGTTCCATAGCATAAATCGGAATCCAATTGCAACTATTAATAATTTATGAATTAATATGGAATAATAAATAGAAATATAATATAAATAATAAAGAATTGATAATTAACACTAATTGCAACTACTAATGATTGCAGCTTATTTTGGAGGAGGCTTCTGAGAGAATCCTTCAGAAATTAAATGAGGCGTTGATTATTAGGATTGGATAAGAATTGTAACTTTTTCCTAACAAGAAAACAAAAACTTAAACTCTAAATAACTTCCGATAAATACACACTTCCCACCTGGATTATTCTTTTCTGAAGAAAACTTAGAAGCTTCCTTAAAAATACACAGAAATTATGGATAAATATATTCCGGTCAATTTTATAAATCATTATAAATATTATCGAATTTTGAGACTGGCTGTACGGAGAGTACGTCCTTAAGGGCCTGACTCAACTAAATAGTTGAACTTTAAACCAAGGAAAATCACTTTTGACCATTAAACATTCATTTTCAAACTCATATAACGATCTTTTAACAGAACAGTCCAATTTTTTAATTAAAAAAATGATTTTGAAAAATATTTGAGTTCTCAAGAGAATAATTGGTTCTTCAGAAAAACAGTTGCATTTTCAACCACATAGTTGGATTACCACTTGCAAACATTATTTTGTAGCGAAGAAGCTAATTTTGTTCCTAATTGTTAAACTTCCCAAAGAATCGTTAAATTTTTTACAAAATAGTTCAATTTTATACAAAAAATATAAGTCTACAATAAGTTAGTCAGTTTTTAACCAAGAAGCTGCATTTTTATATATTTTTACAATTTCCAAGCCAAAAGAACAATTATTATTCTAGAAGAAAGGTTGCATTTCCAACCCGTCCCTAATTTGAGAAAAAATTCTCTTTTCAACCGGAAGATGAATTTTCCACTAAAGGACGAATTCGCTTTCCCTAATTGAAGAAAAAGAAAGAAAAATGCATGAATCTCAAACCAAATAATTGTATTTATATTGAAAACATACGTTCTGAACCAATTCGCGCTCGATGGTAATCTCCCCTCGCGTTCCGCGCTAGGTTATGAATTTACCTCGCGCTACGCGCTCGGCCTTCGTCCCTTCTCCCTAGAGTTGTATAAAAAACTTGTGAAACTCAAAAGAGAGAGGTCGACTACTGAAATTTGATGGGTGCCAATTCTCTTTTGTTAAAGCTCCTCCGGCTTTAACGTATACATTCTCATCGCGTGTCTCGTGCTGCGCACTCGATCAATCTTCTGTGTTAGCCTTAGTCATTTTTTCAAAAATTTAATTATTTCATTATAAATTTATCTTTCCTGTTTGAAATGAAAAATACATATCCTGTTAAAGAATGTAGATTCTTTTTTGGTGCACAATTTAAGTTCACTTACATTTTCCGTACCTTACATAGTTTGATCAAAAAATGAATCTCTCTATTTTTCACTATTTTTTGTGCGACCAAATTTGGAATTTCGATTTTTGGAGAAAACGCGAAAAGTTGTAAAGATCCTCCTGAAGCGCTCCCAAAAATTACCTCTTTTTTTTCTTCAAACTTTTTCTCATGTCTTGCGTCGTTTGCGTGAAAATTCTCATTTTCGTTTATATATTCGAATTTTCAAAATGTCAAAATTCTGAAAATTTTGTTTTTTTCGAAAAAAATCATGAGGATTATTTGTGTCACTTTTTACGTAATACAAGAAACCGTACTTACAATTTTTGAGTCTTCGGAAAAAAAATCCGAAATTTTTTCAAAATGCTCCCCCTCTTTGATTTTTCATCCAAAATAGCTGGTTAACGAACTCGACTTTTCTTTTTGGTCCCTCAAAATGGGTGCCAAAGCACGATCGAATATGATAATTCTTTCAAAAGTTATCGAGTTCACAGAAAATGCCATAACTCTGCCAATTTTGCTTTTATCAAAAAAAGTCATGGGGATAATTGTTTCATTTTTCACCTAGTACAAGAAACCGTACTTACAATTTTTTAGTCTTGGAAAAAAAGTCCAGAAAAATGTCCGAAATACTCCCCCCCCCCTCCCCCCGATTTTTGACCCCAAATAGGTGATTAACGAACTCATCCTGTCTTTTCGGTCCCTCCAAATGTGTGCCGAAAGGGCAATCAAATCCGATCATTCTTTCGAAAGTTATCGAGTACACAGAGTACAGATTACAGACTACAGACAGACATACAGACAGACACCTCCGTAAAAATAATTTTGTCTGACTCCGGGGGTTTCAGAACGTAGAGATTTCATCAAATCCGCGAAAGTCAATTTTCACATAAAACCAATACCTTAGTATTCAGAATGAGAATGTAAAAATGTTAACCAATTGAATTCAACAGAGGGAGGACAATTTTTCACAAAATGATTAGATTCTTAACCAAACAGATGAGTATCCAAAAGAGAATATAAACTCATAGTCGAAAAGTTGGATTTTCAACTAAGGAGATTATTTTTCAGTAATAGTGACGTCAGATAGTAAAGAGAGGGAGAAAGGCAGTAAAGGTAAATAGGACAGGAGAAGGTGAATGGTCAATATAAGAAAAAAAGCAAGTAAAAGAGAAGTTGAAGGATGTGAAAATGAGAGAAGGAAATGTAAATGAAGAGATGGAAATAATGATATGAGAGAGAGAGAGGGGGGGAGAGAGAGAGAGGGAGAGAGAGAGAGAGAGAGAGAGAGAGGGAGAGAGAGAGAGAGAGCTTGATGGGGTGGGGAATGTAAATAGAAAAAGGAGGAAGTGAGGAAGGAACTCAAAAGATGGGGGAAAAGAACAAGTAGTGGAAATGACTACATAAAGAATAAATAAAGAATATACTAAAATGTGTGTCGAGGAAAAAGAGAGGGAAAATACGACGTTTTAAGAAGAAGCATAGAAGGCTAGAACAGAAGGAGAGGTTTGGAAAGTAGTTCATAGAGAGAGGAAAGGAAGGAAAAGGGTAAACCAGAATATTGAGATGGTAGAATAGAAAAAGTATTTCATGGTTTTGCTAGTAGGGGTAGAGAATGAAGTTAAGAAGGGCGGGAAAGAGGGAAGGGTAAGAGACGAGGGAGAGGACATACAAGAGAAGGAAGAGTCAATGTTTTAGGAATAATGAAAGAAGGGGAAGCTCCAGGTTTGGATGGAATTCCAAATTATGTATGGAAATATGGGTTGAATGAACTAGAAGAATGGGCATGGATGATGTGCCATATGGTATAGAGTGGAGAGGGATGGCCAGAGATATAAAAATAAGGGGTAGCGGTATCGATATTAACAAAAGGCAAATGAAAGGAAGTTAAGGATTATAGGGAAGTGACGCTAATGCCAACCTTGCACAATTTATATGTAACGCCATTATCGGAGAGGTTAAAGAAAGAAGATGAGAAAAAAGAGTTAGAGCCACCAAATCAGACGGGGGTCAGAAAACGAATAGGGGTTATGGACAACATATACGTTGTAAAATACATAATAAATAGGGAGATTAAAAAAGGAAGAGGAGGAATGAAGTCTAGGTTCGTAGACCTAAAAGCGGCGTTCGATTTTCTGGATGGAGAAGAGATAGAAAAGGTTACGGTGAAAAAAAGTATAAGGGAAGGTCTGATGAAGAAAATCTTTCGTGAGACAACAAGCAGGACACAAGTACTCAATCAAGAAGGCGAAAAATTTTTGTTGGTGAAAGGGGTAAAATAAGGGTTCCTCTGAGCCCACTTTTATTTAACATCTCTATCTTAGATTTAGAAGACGCATTGAGAAGAAAAGGGTGATGAGGTGTTGAGATGGGAAAAGTGAAGATGTATACACTGGCATACCCAGATGACATAGTAATAAAGGCAGAAGAAGATGGAGAGGGAATGGCAAGTCTAATTACAGTGTTGGAAAATTGCTTGGATGAGAAGAAGAAATTTTATAAAAAGTAAAAGGGTTCGGATATTCGAGATACACCTTACAAGCAAATGGAGATCATAAGGCACATGAAAGAGAAAGATTAAAAAAAGCGGCAGGGGTAATAAAGCATGAATGGGGTAAAGGAAAAAAAAAAGATTGAAGAAAGATGGGAAAAGAAGAATGTGGTTGTTTGATACCCTGGTATGGCCGGTTTTAGGATATAGAGCAGAAATATAGGGATGAAAGGAAAGGGAAGAGATTGAAAGGTTACAGAAACGAGATGTTAGATGGACTCAATAAGTGAATTGGAGGACACCTGGATATATGGTGAGAGAGGAAACGAAAAGGGATAAATCAAGTATCAGAGCAGGAAAGAGGGTATGGACATTGAAAGAAAAGCTTAAGGAGGGAAAGGAAGGGGAGTTATCGAAACAATGTCTGAAGGAGGTTAAAGAAAGAAGAGGGAGGGCGATTGAGTTAACGGAATAGGAAGAAGAAAGAAGGGAGTTCCTTAAAGACAGACGAATAAAGGAGAGAAAATTAGAGTAAAGTTCGAAGAATTAGAGGAAAAGATGAGGAAAGTCAATCAGTAGAAACATGGGGAAGGTTTAAGGAATCGAAAACAATAAATGGTATAAGATAATAAAAAAGGAAGGACTACCATAGTACTTGGAGAAGGGATGGGAAGTAAAGCGATGGACAAGAGTAGCAAGATTAAGATTGGGGAACGAGGTCAGGAAAGCGATGTTTCGGGAAGGAAAAGAGAAAAAAAAGTGCAGAATATGTGAATGAAAAAGAAAACATGGGAACATGTATGGGGAGTGTGTATGAGAGGAATTGAAAATAAAGGAAGCTGGCAGGAGATCGTGGTAAGGATTCTGGGGTAGAAAGGACTCCGTCACGTTGCGTTAGGGATTAAGATCAGAAATTTGTATGCAGATATGTATATATTAGGGAAGAGGTAAAAAAATGGTTGACTTTTGAAACAAAAGACAAAGTTTCTACACAACAGGAATCAGAAAAAAGCGACGTTATCGTTTGTCAACAATATCGAACAATATTGAAAAATCCTGGAATTTCAATATTGTGAATTGCATCTGACAGTCTCAACAGTGGAAAATATAATTAAAAGCCCATTTTCTTAAGAGAGTATATTCTGCTTCCTCGATTTCTCTTGTTTGCAAAAAGTGCCCTGCTGTTCTGTAACTTTTCTTCCAACTCGGTGAGCTCTGGACTTTTGGCTGTATCGACCAACCCTGAACTAACCCTGAACCAAGCCCTCAAAGTTCCGTTCTTTTTCGACCGATTTCCCTCTGTCTCGGTCTTCTTCACGTCTATAATTTTCAACCCCCGTTTATGACTACTTTCGCGAAGGGTTCGTATCTAAGCTATCTCTTCATGTGCCTCCGTCTTCTAAATCGTTTCAACTCAATTTGTGTCGATTTCGGGAAGAGAAATTAGTTTAAGTTCTTCCCAAGAAAGCTTAAAGTTGGAGTAGGAAGACAGGAGAAAGTGTTACGGTATTTGAAGGTGACGGTTCCATTGAGAGTTCTGATACAAGAGTTTTCTGGTAAAAATGTATTTTTGACAATCATTTACTCGAGAAAAAAATTATCGCCCAAAAATGGAAGTGAGATTTTGGAAACTGCCAAACACTCTCTATGAAGAAAAATCAGTGTCTATTGATAAGAGAAAATTTTCGAAGCAAAAATGCTGACTAAAAAAAGTTGAGAATTTGCGCAATAAGGGATATTTAGAAAATTTGGTATAACTTTGGATATAAAAGTTGGACGGACGATACTATCGGTAATTTTTTTAAAGGAAAATTGTCCCTAAAAAATCCTCAAAGTTGCAAAGCGGTCCAATTTTTCTTTTCTGAAAGCACCAAAGGTTTAAAAGTACCCTCATATGAAACAATTCTGAAAGCAATATTTCTGTGGCAATTCTTAATAAAGCTCAAGAGATCCTACAAGAAAGTATGTAAAAGGCCGGAGGAAATAATGCAGAAGAAGAGCATTCAAAAGCAGAAAATTTCTATAAAACTCTCCTTGAATTTGACTCTTGTTTTCCCTGGAAACGATAATGTATATTATGAATAAAGTTTTCTCTAAATATGATTGCCCTGATTCTACCAAACTGCGGGTCCTATCTTCAACAACGATCATTAGTGAAGTTTTGTTAATTATACGAAACTAAATTTAAAGCAGATTTCAGGTAGTTTACGTATATTCGCTCGTTTGATAAGGACTTGAAGAGTGTTGTCAGTATAAAGTAGAGAAACCCAGTGTAATAAAACTCAGCATGCCATGGCTAATTTATTACACCCATCACGAATAGCTCAGCTAAGAAACTTTCTGCGAAGTACCTACCGTTGGAAGTTATCTAATAATTGGGCCATCACTGGAGAACTTGACATGGGGTTATTGAATTATTATGCTCGATTGCTTGTCTTTATGTGATATGCAAACTTAGTAATAAAGAAGAAAATGCCAGCAAAAGGGACCTAATTAAATGAGAAGACCGCTCTTCAGTGTAATAGAATTTGAATGAATTTGCTTCCAACCTTTGTTACTATCAAAGAGTTTTCCGTCACAAGGAATGCTGATATTTTCTTGCAACAAAACTTTCTGGAATATTGTTCAATTTTATGATTTAACCTCAGAGGACATGCAGAAGATATCATTATTGATATGGTTTTGTTAGCTACCGTTGAAAATAATAAGTCAAACTTTCAACAACAATGATATGACTTCCAACAAAAATGAAGGTACTTTCAACCCATGAACATATGAATTTTGACCAGAGAATATGACCTAACAAGCAGTTGATCTACGAATGTACGTTTGTATTAATGTATGTTTCGGAATAAACAGCCCTAGCTCCAAATTACCTCAATATCTTTCTAGCATCTTGAAAGCAATTACAGAAAAATCTGAATTCTGTTTCAAAAGACGGTTGACAATTTATAAATGACATGAAATCACTGAAAGTTCCCAATCAACACTTTCTTGTATCTCTGGATGTGGTTAATTTATTTCTATCGATCTCAATCAATCTAACTCTACAATGCATCGGGAATAAATGGGACAAAATTGCTCCTTATATTATCATAACAAGAGATACATTCTTGGATGCTATCGAGTTATGCCTAAGATCTACATATTTTAGATTTAACAATCAAAATTTTTAACGAATGAGCGTACCTGCAGGTATTATGCTTATGGCGGGGAAAGGAAAAATCACTTTCTGTAAACCAGCGGAGCTGTAGAGCATGAGAACCTTTGTAAGGAGAGTCGTGAAGCAACGCAAGTGACAGCTCGACGCGCGCATCTCCCTCCACTCGGTTCTGACGCTCCCGATCGTTTTCTGTGAACCCCGAGAGTATATAAGGCAAGTTCCGTCTAAGATCGCTCAATCCACTTCAGACGGAGTTCCTCCACTAAAGTAATAGACCCCTCCATCTAGATACCACGGTGACTCTGCTCTCTTATTTTCCCTCTTCCTACTGCAGTCAGTCAGTGTGCATACGTGCTGTCACGACAAGGCAAGAGTTCCCCTCTCCCAGTGCTACCATCTCCCACTTTCCCGCCCAATCCGAAAGCGTGCATACATGCTTTCAGACCAGCCTTACGCCTGATCTCCGATAGTGTGCATATATGCTGTCTGTCAGTCAGCGTGCATTCATGCTGTTACGACAGGGCCTGAGTTTCCATCAGTGCTACCAGCTTCCACTTTCCTCCCCCAATTCGATAGCGTGGAAACATGCTATCAAACCATTGTTAACCTTCCTCCTCCGTTGATCAGTGGCTATTCTCGCTGTCCCGTTAAAGCTTAAAATTAACCTTAGAACTACCTTCTCCTTTCCCGAACTCGAATGTATAAACAATTTCTCTTCAAGAAGGAAGCAAAACTCCTTCACCCAATACTGCCGACGATCCGAGGATCGTCTTTTTCTCATCAAATGTGCCGAACAGAAACCAACTCAGTCGACCCCTGGGACCTGTAGAAGGTATCTTCGCCATCTCTACTGCGCAAGATTACAGTCGTCAATTCTTTACTGCGTTCAGCTATACAGTCCCGACAATGTCTTTTTCCGGGTAACCTGATCACTCTCCATTCTATTTTACCGTATCTTACCTCTTCCTACCCAGACGGTACCTACCACAAGTGAATGCATATCAGTTTCTTGGTGAAGGAGATACGTAGATTACATTTTTATGATCATTCATGACCCTAAATCAGATAAAGTTTTAGGAACCTTCAATTCTCTTCACGTAAACCTTATATTCACTTTTGAAAGCAAAATCACATTCTTAACTTTTTAGATGTATCAATCACCAGAACTAATAATGGAACGCTTCTCACTTATCGTTATCACAAACAGACTAAGTCTGTAGATACTTACACTTTTTATCCCAGCAACCTTGTATGTAGAAGAAAGGAATGACTTTACCTCTCCTAACCAAACTTTTGTTCAGATATAACTATTCACTTTTATTATTTCTTCATTTATTTATTTTTATTTATTTTTATTATTTTTTATCATTTTTTTCTTCGAACTTTTTTTACGGACTGTATACCAAGCTATTTTACAAAAAAAAAAAGATTGAAATTCAACCAAAAACCGTAGAATTTCAAACCAAATAGCTGAATTTTGAAACCAATCAGATGATTTTCCAACAAAAATGTTTTCTTTCCGACGAAACAAGAAAAATTCTTGAGTCAATTTCACCAAAAAATAATAATCAGAAAAATAGTCCGATCCTTAACAGAATAATTTATCAAAGAAAATTTGTGGTAACACGCAAGCCAAAAGTTGGGATTTCTACCAAAAAAGTTCATTTATAACCAAATAGTTAATTTGGTATCAAATTATGGAAATTTCAAGCTAAAAAAATGAATTGTTGACACGAAAGTTATATTTCAAACCCAGAAATATTGTTTTCAACACAAAAGTTAATACATGGGATTCCTGGAAATCGAAAATAGAGAGAAAGAATCAACAACCAAATCCGAACAAACAACATAAATGTCTGCATTGAAATTCCAAAAAATAACATAGACCTGAAGAAGAGGAACGAAAAATAAGGATTTAATTTCTAACAGAAAAATGAAAGGGCGTTTGTGGAAACCTGGTTGTTGAATTCTTTCTTTTAGTTGCCTAGTTCCAGGAATTTTATTTATTAACTCGATTTTTGGATGGAACATGAAAAATTGAATTTGATTTGTTTATTACTAAACATTGCGTTTATATACTAACTAAAGGAGAGATAATGCGATTAAGTGATTCCTCTCGAGAATGTTTATCAACATTTTTGTGTTGTCGTAACTCGTGAATTTTGGTAGGGTGGGAGTAAAGCACGACACTGCAAACGCGAGCCGCATCAACCCCGAACAGTTTCTCGCAAACCGCTGGCTCCTCGCGGTTCTTATGAAAAACAGCACGTATTTGTCATTATGTTAAGAATCAATATTTTTAAAATGATAAGTATGATACTCAGGAATGGGAAAAACGCGGCAGATGCGAAACAGACAACTCAAACAAGGGCGTAAGAGCATATATGAACACTGACCTACAAGTAGAGGAAAGATTCCGACCCCCAACCCAACCTTAATGATAAGTGATTGAAAATGGTATCACGGAGATCAGCAGTGATTGGTCACTTGATTCACACTAAATTTGAACAAAATATAAAAGAAGAGCATTCTGGTCAAACTGCTGAAAATGGAAAACCCTGCTCGGAGCCCTAACAAAGACTCCTGATTCATGAGTTCTACAAAAAAAACCACCAAATGAGCAGGACATAATAAGAAGAATAATTTTACGGACATTCTGAAACCTATGAAATTATTATTATTATTATTATTATGATTATTATTTCAGGTCTCCAGCAGAGAAAAGGGAAATAACCAACGGAAAGCTTTAAGAGCTACCTTTAATTCCCTAATGTGGGTACCTCAATCAGTAAAAATTAACTCAATAAATAAATTTGAGAATTGACGCACAAGATTGAAAATAATGAAAAAACTTTATTGCCATATGATGTTCTGAAACAGAACTTGAAAATAACCCTGCCATTAACAATTGAAACTGTTCAAATATTGGAATAATATCGTTAATAATAAATCAAGCTACATTTTCGAAATACGTCACGTTAATTAAAATACTTTTCACAGAAAAAGAATCAACCTAGTCCAAATTTTCGGATCAATAAATGAATTTGGTATGATTCCTAGAATTCCGAAAATAAACAGGTATCCCTAAACAAACGCACGAATCTGCCAGAAAGAAAAAAAAATGTTCAAACATAGCATGCTCATCGGAAGCCAGCTGTTAAAATTTGTCATCTCCTCATTTTCAAGGATAGATGGAAAATTTTCTAAATGGCGTGTAATAACTACGCATGTCTGAAGTGAAACTTCAGCAACGTCGAAACAATGCAAATTGTGCACAGTTGATCTGAATTATTTTAATTATTGTAGTTACACGCTTGTCCTGCGATTAACTCTTCTATCTACTTCTCTCATTCTTCCACCTCAAATTTTACTTCCAACTTGCAAGCCTTCTCCAGCCTCAATTTTATTTCTGTGGACCACGCAAGTTGGATGTGAAACTCGTAAGTGGAGCAATAAAAAAATAAGAAGGTAAGGGTTATTGTGGGGCAGTTGTACTTTCGGAAAAATGAAATTATTAAGCACAGTGGTGTGAAATTTGCACTGTTCCGTCGAAGCTGAAGTTTCACTTCAGACGCGCGTATTTTCCAAACAAAGGTTTTTTCAGGAATTCGCACAATTTTTGACCTATGCGTATGTCAATGAAAGCAACTTCATGAACTTAGATAACGTTTAAAACGTTCAACATGATGCTAAATTATAGCAGAATTTGTAAATTTATACAAGGATAGCCTCAATCATTTAAAATAATTAATATCACTTCCCTGTTGCAGAATTTATTTCCTTTTTTTCTTCCACTATTTTTAAATTGCCAACAATGCGATTTTTATGATAAAACCATGAAAACCCCATAAAAATCATGGGTTCTTTCAGTTCTTCTCAGTTTGTCCTATAACCAATCAAGGGATGCTTATCCGCGCCACGCGACTTGAGAAAAGGGGAAGGTATGTGACCCACATTATTTCTATAACCTTTCACAGGAGTGCCTTCCTGCTCCCACGGGACGTGGGAGGAGCATAAAGTATGTGACCTACTCTATTTCCATAACCAGTCAGAGAGAAGCCTGTCCACGCCCCCTCTCCAAAAGACTTGTGAAATCGGGGAGGTATGTGACTTACATCTTTTTTATAATCTGTCACAGGTGTGACTCTCCTCCCATTCACAAGTCTTCGGAAAGAGGGAAAGTATGTGACTCACATTATTTCTGTACCCAGTCACAGGTGTGCCCCCTCCCTCAAGTTTTGGGAAAGGGGAAGATTTGTGACTGAAATTTCTCCAATACCCTGTCACAGGTTCTCACCTCTCCAATAAGACTTGTGAAAGCGGGAAGGTATGTGACTCACATATTTTTTATAACCTGTCACAGGTGTGAAACTCCTCCCATTCACAAGTCTCCGGAAAGAGGAAAAGTATGTGACTCACATTATTTCTGTACCCAGTCACAGGTGTGCCCCCTCCCTCAAGTTTTGGGAAAGGGGGAAGATTTGTGACAGAAATTTTTCCTATGCCCTGTCACAGGTTCTCCCCTCTCCAATAAGACTTAAGAAATCGGGGAGGTATGTGACTTACATATTTTTTATAACCTGTCACTGGTGTGACTCTCCTCCCGTCGACAAGTCTTGGAAAAGAGGGAAGTATGTGACTCACATATTTTTTATAACCTGTTACAGGTGAAAATGCCTCCAGTCCACGAGTTTCAGAAAAGAGGGAAATTATGTGACTCACATTTTTTCTATACTCAGTTACATATCTCCCCCCTCTTACCCCAAAACAATACGTGAAGGGGAAAGGTATGCGACTAACATCATTTATACAACCAGTCACAGGTGTGACTCTCCCCTCCCAAGCCTTGGGAAAGGGGGAAGGCATTTGACGCATATTTTTTCTTTAACAAGTCACAGGGGTGCTTTCCTGCCACCGCGAGGCCTGTCGCCACGGTAATAAACATAAGAGAAAAAGTGGACTTTAGGATAAACTCAAAAAACCACGATTTTCATGGTTTTTACCATGGATAACGTAGTTTATGAAAAGTCCCTGATGATAAAGCACAACTTACATTGCGGGTTTGCGTATGGCGTAATGGGAACTGAGCGTGAGAGTGGAAGGGGTAACTGTACACTGAACACTGTACATTTTCATCATTACCGTTTCACTAAGAGCGTCACCGCTTTGTCAGTTCAGTACGCGCGTACAAAAATTTCACTTGAAACACTGGATATGTCCAGTTAATGCTCCTTCCCCCTCCCCCTTAGTAGACATTTTTTTACTATTCTTAAGGAACAGAGAGTGTATCCAGTTTAGTAGACAAATTGACCAAGAGGAGAAGGATGTGGAGAGGGTGGGGAAAGGTTGACAAATAAACTGAAATTGAATAAGCTTTAGAAGGTAGAGGTGTTGATGAAAGTAGGGCGGGGGGGGGGGGGGGGCAGGAGGAACAAACTCGGTTGAAAGGAAAAAAGGGGGAAAAGCCGGGAGGCACGGGGGATAGATTGGTAGGGACAAG
>WSXT02167522.1:0-23604 GCA_011762715.2 Neuroterus valhalla | reverse complement strand
AATCCAAAAATATAAAAGAAAATGAGAATTTTTAGCCAAATAACGCAAGATGAAAAAGAAAGTCAAAGAGCAAAAATTTTTCTTCTATTTGTTCGAATATCCATATCTTTTGTTGAAAAAACGTCTTTTCCCCAAAAAAATTTATCTTCCTGTTCAAAAATTCATATTTCTCTTGGAATTTGAATGGTCGGTTGAAAGTAAGACTCGCATTAAAATTGATTTTTTTGGTGTAAGAATTATCATTTCATCTTCAGATTCATTTCTTCGATCGGAAATTCATCTATTTTGTTAGAAATTTTATTTTAAATAGATAATCTCTAATTTTTGATGCAAATTACTTCAAGGTTAATTCCCCTTATCATTCCTCTTTGAAATTAGATAAGTAAATTCAGCTTTATCATCGAAATGAGCGTCAGCGAACATTCACTCAATAAATCCAAATAATGTTTTCCTTTCTCGAATCGTGAAGAAATCCTCCTATCTCTTATTGCTCTTGGACCCACGAATTTGCATCCAGAGACAAGTCCATCTATCTGGACTCTGTTCCTTCTTGACATATAGCGAGGGATCGATGCGCCTCTCTGATTCCGATTTCCAATGCTGATCGATGTTTATTGTCTCTTTACAATCCTTCCAACCTGTTTCGCATCGCTCTCCTCTAAAAATCGAAATTTTTTTTTATTTCTCTTTTCTACCTGCCTGAGAATAAAACATTATGGGCCTCCCTTCCTCACTCATCTGTTTTGCATCCTACGACAAAACCAGTTCATAAATAAGAGTGGAGGTCTCCCCATTATTTAAAATGGCAGAACTAAAGACTGCATTACCAACTCTCTTCTCTTTTTAAATTCATATTTTGGATTTTCTTTTTTCATCTAAACATACATCTCCCACCTTCCTTTCAGCCTCTATATTTATCCCTTACCTTGACTTTCTTTGCCTGAAACCCATTTTTATACTCTCTTTTCGTACTCTCCCTTCATTCCTCGTAACATGTATGCCTCTCTTTATTTACTCATCTACTTGCGCCCCCCCCCCCTCTCTCTCTCTCTCTCGCTTTCTCTCTCTCTCTCTCTAACTTTTCTCAATCTTGTCACTCTATTCTATTTGATTTTCTTTCTCAATTCCCTTCCTTGAACATCCCATATCAGCTGTTGTACCTTGGGTGAAAATTTTTTTTAGTCCTTCCTGTCCTTTCCTGATACCCTCCCCCTTAACACACACAACCCTCCTTTCTCATTTTCCTTTTCCTCATTTCGAAGGTTTCATCCTACTCCTCCTTTCTCTTTGCATGATCTTCTTAACACATGTTTGAGTAATTCAAATTGCCTTCTTCATTTTCTTCAAAAATCTATCTTGTCCCACTACCATTTTCTCTCGTCCCATTTCCTTCCTCAGCATGGAACGTGGCGGCCCAACTCACCCCCACAATTCGTTTGAGAAAACTTTCTATTCTCTAAAATTTGTACTCCTTAACTCGAGACTGCACAACAAACATCCACACTACCATCTTCTAGTCGTCCTCAAACTCTTCTTCCTTATTTCTTACACTCCACACTTGTTCTATAACTTTACCCACACATTCCAATCTCTCTCTTGCTTGCAAATCCATTCCTGCTTCTGCTGTGAATCGAAACCTTTGGTGTCTCTACTTCTTTTCCAAACAGAATATAATCTCAGTCTTACTCACATCCACCGTTGAATCTTCTTCTTCGACACATTTCATATGCTCTTATCATTAGACTCATCCCTCATCCATCATCTGCTTCTACAACTACTTCGTCCCATGCCAGATTCACATAGTTTTATTGCCAGCATTATGTCCTATTTGCTCTTTTCTTTCATTCCTTCCTCCAAGTCTCTATAAAGGACAATACACATAAGAAAGCTCAATGAGAACCCTCCAACCTTACTCCTACCTCCACCTTAATCCTATGCTCACACTTATCTCGGTATCCACGAGTATCTACATTATTCTACTTATTGATCCTTTATCGACTCTCCTCTCCTTCATGGGCTTTCATAGCACCCTACTGTTCACGGAGTCAAATGCTGCTTAGGAATTCACTAACAGGAAGAAAAGTTTCTCCCTGTCCTGGCCCGAATTGATAAGAAAATGGAACACATAGATGTTGTCTGTGATCTCTATCTCTTTCCTGAAGCCTGTCTGGTTGTGTGGTTTCTCTTCCCCTCAACATGTCTTCAAAGCCTCTCTCTAAGCACTTTTACTTGAACTACACATCCTACTGACATAAGTGTGATACTTCAATGTTCCTCTACTGTTTCCTTTTCTAATCAATTATTTTACCAGCTCTGGCTTCCACTCATCCAGCAACTCTCTACCTCTCCAAGCTTTATTGCGAATCCTACATATCTCTTTCCTTACCCTCTCTTCAGCATATTTCAAAGCTTGTGTTCCTTGTCAGCTTAACAGTCACCTTGTTTAACTCTTTTCTATCATAAGCTTCTTATTTATCCTTGTCCCCTGACACCATCCACCTACCTTCGAGCTTCATCCTATTTCTAACGCTTCCTGACTTTTGAAACACTTTTCTCACTCTTGCTTTCCGATATTCCTATTTATACCATTTCAACCTCTTTTCCCATTCCTGTTACTGCTTTGTTGCTCCTCTCCTTCAACGTTGCCTCAGCCCCTTTTGTGTCTTACCTTCTCCCCCTGGTAATTTTAGCTTCTCAAATATTGTATACTCTCCTAAATACTAGTTTCACTTTTCCTCCATTCATCGTCCTGCCAACCTCTCCTGTCTTCCTCTCTATTTTCCGTTGGCCTCACTTCGTCCTCTACCTTATCAATCGACCTTTTAAGTTTTTCAGAAGCTTGTTGGTCGAAGGTAGGTGACGCTCCATAAGACAGAGGAATGGTAGGAAGATAAATGTGAAATAGGAAACATAAAGTAAAGGGGAGGTAACCAAGAGGCTACGAATGCTAAGTTCAAAATGCAAAAAAAGAAAAGAATGTTCGATGGTAGGGAAAGAGATACTAGGAGAGGATGAGTAGAAGAAAATAAGGGTATATCAAGGAGAAACGCAGGAGGAATATAAGAAGATCAGAGAACTAGTAAGAGAGAATTGAAAATCGTTAAGGCGCACAATAAATGAATAATGAAACGCAGACATAGGAGATAAAAGGGAAAGAGAATAGAAAGGAGAGCGAGGAAGGAAATCTTAGGGAAAAGTATTGAATGCTTCGACAAAAATGAAAGGGAAGGACATGGAAATCACTAATGAGAGGAATTGAAGGAAGGAGTAGGTGGCAAGAGAATGGAGTAACGGTTTTCGAGGAGTAATACTTTGCTAATGACTGAATAAAGAAATTGAGATGACTAAGAATAGGAAGATTAAGGTAAGGAGAGATTGAGGGAAAGGACTGTTTCAAAAAAAAGAACAGAAAGTATGCAAACTATGAATAAGAAAAGAAGCAAAAAGGTATAGAAAATACTTGGAGAGGGATCAGAGGTAGGAGGAGGTGGCCAAAAAATGTAGTAATGATTTTAGAAGAGTAATGCTTTGCTAATGAATGGATAAAAAATTGAGATCACTAAGATTAGGAAGATGAAGGTAGGAAGAGGTTAAGGGAAGAGACTGTTTCAGAAAGAAGAACAGAAAGTATAGAAACTATGAATAAGAGGAGAAGCAACAGGGCATGGAAATTACTTGTGAGATGGATTAGAGGAGGAGAAGGTGGCGAGAGGATGTAGTAATGGTTGTAGAGGAAGAATGAAGAATGGAATTAGGGATTAAGGTGCCAAGATTGAGAAGATTAGGGTTTGGAGAGGTGGAGGGAAGGGAAGGGTCTGTTTCAAAAAGAAGAACAGGGAGTATAGAAACCATGAATTAGGAAAGAACCAAAAGGGCATGGAAATTAATTGTGAGAGGGATTAAAAGAAGGAGAAGGTATCAAGAGAATGGAGTAACGGTTTTAGAGAAGTCATGTTTGCCTAATAAATGGATGAAGAAATTGAAATGACTAAGATCAGGAAGATTAAGGTAAAAAGAGGTTTTTGGGAAGGGACTGTCATGAAAAGAAAAACAGAAAGTATAGAAACTATGAATAAGGAGAGAAACAAAAGGGCATGTAAATTACTTGTGAGAGGGATTAGAGGTGGGAGAAGGTGCCAAGAGAATGTAGTAACGGTTTTAGAGGAGAAATGTTTTTCTAATAAATGGACAAAAAAATTGAGATGACTAAGATTCGCAAGTTTTAGGTGAGGAAAGGTTGAGGGAAGAGACTGTTCCAAAAAGAAGAACAGAAATTATTGAAACTATGAATGAGGAAAGCAAAAAGAAGGCATGGAAATTACTTGTGAGAGAAATTAGATGTAGGCGAAAGTGGCAAGAGAATGCAGTAATGGTTTTAGAGTAGTAAGGTTTTGCTAAAGGATGGATAAAGGAACTAAGATGTTCAAGATTGAAAAGATCAAGGTAAGGAGAGTTGGAGGGAAGCGAAGGGTCTGTTCTAAAAATAAGAACAGAAAGTATAGAAACTGTGAATAAGGAAAGAAACGAAGGGGCATGGGAATTACTGATGAGAGGAATTGAAGGTATTAGAAGGTGGTAAGAAAATATAGTTACGGTTTTAGAGGAGTAACGTTTTGCTAATGGGTGGATAAAGAAATTAAGGTGACTAAAATTAGGAAGGGTAAGGATAGGTGATGAGAAGGAACTGTTTTGAAAAGAAGAGAAGGTATAGAAACTATGAATAGTGAAAGAAATGAAAGGGCATGGAAATTACTCATAAGAGGAATCAAAGGTAGGAGAAGGTGGCAAGAGAATGTAGTAACGGTTTCAGAGGAGTAACGTTTTGCTTATGAATTGATGAAGGAATTGCGATGACTAAGATTAGGAAGATTAGGGTAAGGAGAGGTGATGGGAAGGGACCATTTTAGAAAGAAGAAGAGAAGGTATAGAAACGATGAATAAGGAAAGAAACCTAAGAGCATGTAAAAAACTTATGAAAGGATTTAAAGGAAAGGTTGCAACAGAATGGATTAACGGTTTCAGAGGAGTAATGTTTTGCTAATGAATGGATAAAGGAATTGGGATGTTCAAGATTGAGAAGATTGGGGTTAGAAGAGATGAGGAGAAGGAGAGTTTCAGGGAAGGGATTGTCAGAAAAAGAAGAATATAAAGCATAGAAACTATGAATAAGAAAAGAAGCGAAAGGGCATGGAAATCACTAATAAGAAGAATCAAAGGTAAGGAAAGGTGGCGAGAGAATGCGGTGAAGGTTTTAGAGGAGGGAAAATTCGATGAGAAGGGGATTTGGAAACTATGGGAGCATGACGGGAGCAAATGAAGAAGAAGACTTCAGAATGTGGTGGAATTTCGAAAGCGGACTCCTGTAGCAAACCTTACTTTCTGTAAGAATAACAAATTGTTTGACAAGTATCCCCTTGAATTCGGGAACTTGTCTCATGAGATTACAGGATCTTCTCTGATAAGAGTCATGCGATTTATTTTTGGAACCGGCTGTGTTTTGCGCTCTTGTCGACATTAATCGAGCATAAAAAGAGAGAGGAACGATTTGACATGCAAGAAATGAGTCGATTATCTGGCATCTCTTGTAAATTCGACATTTACGTTTATGGAGGATGATTAAGACATCGTAGATGCAGTGAAATCCGTGATGTGGTACAATTTGTTAGGAATTAAATCTCCTCGAGTCTGACGGAGTCGCATACTATCATCTCGTTTATTTCATAAAATACGAAACAATTTTTTTGAAGTAATGCAATTCACTTTGTTCTTTATGGTCTCGACGTATCCAATATCTATTAAAGTGGGGCTAGTCGTTGAATCACTTCACTTATCACCAGTCTTCTTACTGCTGGCTGGCTGCATTAATTGCAGATTAAATGTTAACGAAGCAGAGGTGCTGACGTTCGTTGATGTTCTCTTGGAATAATTTGTGCAAGAATGTGATACAAGTTGTATTTGGTATTCACTCAAGGTCGATTTGAGTTATTGAGGTAATGGAGATGGTAAAAAAGTAGGAGGAAGGGAGAGAGGTCATAGAAAAGGAAATTGGGAGGGAAATAGATAAATTTGGAGGAGAGGTAAGAAAGTGAGAGAGAAAAGAATTAAGATTAGGCAGGCAGGAGACAAATGGAAGGGATAATAGAGAAGGAAGGGAAAGAAATAGGAGGGAAAGCAGAAGAGAAGATGGAGTAATATAGAGTTGAAGATAAGAGGAAAGGAAATTGGAAGAAGAAGTGGAAGAAATGCAGAAAACCAGATCAGCGAAACTGAAAATAGATGAAATGGAGAGTGTGAGGAAGAAAAGGGTACAATAAGAGCAACGGGTGCCACTCTGGCTTACAAGTGGATTGTGCCAGGTTACACGGGATTACTCTAGATTACTTTGATAACAAAAGGATTATTCGCATCACAAGTAGTTTCATCCGATTCGGAATCGGATCACAAGTGGCCTACTCCAACAACTTACTCCATAATCTAGTGAATAAGGCTAGAATACGAGAAGATTCGGATGAAGTACAAGTGGATTCCTGTGGATTGCACTACATTATTTAGACTATAATTAGATAAATCAGATTCAATTTGAATCACTTTGGATTAATATTACACTGGATTAAAAGTAAATTATATTTGATTTCATTTACAGGGGTTCCATTCCCTATTTTCTGGTCCATTTCGATAAAAACTTGATAATACCCAAATAAAAGGGTTTTGTGACGAATACAAGTAAGGTACTGTGGAAATAATTACATTACTTGGATTAAAAGTGAATCATTCGGATGCAACTTAAGACAATCCAGTTTGAAAAAAAATGACTCAAGATTACAGTGGATCACAAGCGAATCACGCTAGATGAAACTGGATAACTTCAGAATACCTGGATTGAAAATGGATTGTATCAATTACAGGTGGATTGGCTCGATGCAGCTGAGCTTCAAGTGGATTACTATAAATGTACTACAGTAATTGTATCAGAAGTATATAAATATAATTTAGCTTAAACTACTCCAACTTTAAAGCAAAGTCGTTAAGTTACACTGGATTGCGTACAAATTATTTCAGATTATACCAAATCACTTTGGATTACTAGGAACCAAAGTGGAATACTTGGAATACGATTGGATTAAATGCATTGAAGATGGACCGATACGATTAACAATGAATTAGCAAGTTGTCTACCTGAATTTACGAGTGGATAACAAGTTGATTACTCTGATTTACGAGTGGATTGAATTGGATTACAGGTTTTTTATACCGTTTTATTTATATTGATCTGATAACAAGTAGATTTCGCTAGATTACACCGGGTTACAATCGAATTACTCTAGATACTACTGAATTACTTTAGGTTAGCTGGATTGCAAGTAGATTACATGCATTACAGGTAAATCGAACTAATTCTGAATAAAGAACAATTTATCATCTACAATTCACAAGTCGATAATAGGTGGACTACTTTTAATCACTAGTTAATTAGATAAGATAACAGAAGAATACTCTGTATTGTCTGCTTTTTCAGTAGATTACTTAAGATTGCACTGGATTACAAGCGAATTTCTTTGGATTACACTAGACTGACATACATTACTTGGATAACGAGTAGATTACGTATTTTACAGATGGATTCACTCAACTGCTGATGGGGTAACAAGGCACCTTCTTTAATCAACAAGTGGATTACAAGTTTATTACCCTGGTTCATGAGTGGATTACATTGGACCACAGGTTTATTACACCGTATCATCAGTAATACTCTGATGAAAAGTGAATTCTGTCAAGTTTCCAAAATGTTAATCTGAATAAAAGCAAATTACTATGGCATGCAGTAGAATACTTGGTTAATAAGTGAATTACTCCTATCCAATGTTCATACAGATTACAAATGGAATTTTCAATGAGAACATATATTACAAGGTTATTACTCCAGATTACTCAAATTACATGCAGATAACTAAAATTACAGATCAATGAAACTAATTCAGGATAAGATCATAAGGGGCCCACTCTAATTCACAAGTGGATTACAAGTAGAATATCCTGAAGCTTTATTGAAGTACTTCAGATTACCTGGATTATAGGTTTATTACCACATGATACCTATGTATAGTTTACCTATTGTCAACTGAATTACGTCAAATTACAAATCGGTTTATCTGAATTACGAATGAAGTACTATGAATGGCACTACATTACTGGGAATACAAGTTAATCACTTTGAGTCAGTTTGATCACTACCCTATATTGAACCAGATTACTTCAGATCCCTCGGATTACAAGAGGAATAGTCGCATATCAGGTAAATAACCCCCATTTTTGAATGGTTTATTAGTCGCTCCTTGCAGTTCACAAGTGAATAACAAATGGATTACTTCTCATCACAAGTATATCAGAATGGATTACAGATTTAGTACTCCATTTTATCTAGACTTCCCCGATAACAAGTAGATTACGCCATTATACAAGGATGTTTGGCTAGATTACAGATGGGTTACTATGGATTACACTACATTACTCCAATTTCAAGTGAATTATTCAGATTTGGGTAAAGTCAATCTGGTTTTTGAGCAAACTACTCAAGAGATCACTGGATTTCAAGCGGTTTACTTCAGATAATACTGGATTACATTGAATCACTTGAATACCTGAATCACAAGTAAAATACTTACATAAGAAGTGGATACCTTGATCTGAAATTGAAATACTAGTCACCCGATACAATTTACAAATTGATAACAAGTTGATTGCTCTCAATCACGAGTATATTGCATTAGATTACAGCTTTATTGACCTCTATTATTCGGACTGCTCTGAACATAAGTGGATTACTCTATATTTTAGGGATTTGTGCCAAACTTCAAGTGGATTACTGTAAAAAGCACTAGATTACTTGGATTACAAGTCATTGGAAAAGGTTCTACGTGAATCGCTTTGAATACAAGCAGAAAACACTGCATTTCAATTCTACTACCTCGAGATACTAGGGTATTACTCTGGATTTTTTGTGGATCCTATAGATTGACAGGATTATCTAGGATGACAAGTGAATTACTCTGCATTACGTTCGAGTGGAACGTGATTATTCCACATAAATTGTGTAACCCTACATTACCTATCAATTTTTCTTGATCACAAGTGGATTATGGCAAAAAAACAATGGATAACTTCAGATTACATGACGGGAGACCAGATTACTCGTATTGCAGGTGAAATATCCTGATTGACAATTCGATCACATGTGGCCTACTGCTAAAAAAGTTGAATCACTCTTAATGGCAGGTGGATTACGCCGCATTTCTTGCATTAGAAGTGAATTTTTGTGTTCAACTGGATTACTATGAATTAGAAGGTAAGTACTGTGGATTACAAGGATATAACTCTATATTACCAGTGGATTACCGTGGATAATCAAGGTAACTTGTGTCACTCTGAATCCTAAAATAGACCAGGCTTGGTTACAAGTGGATTTCTAAGACTCTCAAATGGATTATCATGGTTTGCATATGGTAATCGCTCGATTATGATTGTATTTCCTTGGATTTCTCAGGGTTTCCTGAATAACCTCGTGTAATGTTGAATACTTCGATAACCCTGTAGGACAAATGGATTATTCCGAATCATGAGCTGATCACCCTGATTAGGCTATATAACTAGATTGCTCGTGGATGACTAAATTTCCGATTCCCGAACAAAATCTGTTGCAGTAAACCAAGGAAAACGAGATTTTTTTTAAAAAATTTTATAACTCCAACCCAAAAATATATATTTATATCCCATAAAAATAATTTTACAATCAAATACCTAAATTTTCGAGGAACCAAATTATTTTATACGAAACTCTGCATATACAATCAAATAATTGAACTTTTGAGACGAAAAGACGAATTCTCCTTAAGAAAAACTGGATTTTTGATCCAATAGAAAAAACTTTTATTTCCAATGAAATAAATTTTCAACCAAAGAAGACTCATTTCCAGTGAAGTAGTTGTATTCTCGGAAGAAAAAGATTTTCAACATAACAGTTGAATTTTCAGCAAAATGTTTCGATTTTCAACAAAATATGTTAATTTGCAAACCCGAAAACATGGATTTTTTATTCGAGAATGATGAATTTCGAAACCAATATTTGAATTTTTATTAAAAAAGAATACATTCTTTATTGAAGAAGATAAATATCCAATGAAATAGTCAAATTTCCCAACATGAAAGTGAATTTTCAACAAAATTAGTAATTTTCTTCAAAACTAATTGAATGTTTAACAAAAAAGTTCAATTTTTCATTGAAACTACATATCTAAAAACGAATAAACAAATTTTCTAACTGAAAACCGAATAGTTTATTTCTAAGAAACCAAATTATATAATACCAAAAAGTTGCTTGAACAACCAAGTAGTAAAATTTTTAAGGCCAGAAGCCGATTTTTTTTATAAGAGCATGATTTTTAATCCGACAGGAAGAAGATTGAATAATAATCAAATGAATTTGCAGCCAAAAAAGACTAATTCCAACAAAACTGTTGAATTCTCGGATGAAAAAATTATTCTCAAACAAAAAAGTTGAATTTTAAACAAAATGATTTAACTTTCGTAGAAATATGTGAATCCGCAGACCCGAAAACATGGATTTCGTACCGAGAATGATGAATCTTCAAACCAATGTTTGAATTTTTATTCAAGAAGACAAATATTCAACAAAATCGTCATACTTTTTAACATCAAACTAATGTTTAAACAAAAGTGTTAATTTTTAACAGATCAATTAAATTTTCAAGACAAAATTATAGTAAGCGATATTTCAATCAAGAAAGGTTTTAGATTTCAGAAAAAAAAACAGTCATGTCAAACAAAAAAAGATACATTTCTGCCAACAAAATTTAGTAGTGGTTATTTTAACAAACTTGAATTTTTCATTTTCAATCAATAACAATTGAATCGAATCTACCAAAAAAATATGAATTTCTGACGGAAATCTGACGGATAATATATTTTTTTATCTCAGGAAGATTAATCTGACAACAAATAGTTTAATTTGTAATCGAAGAATGTTGAAAACAGTTGAATTTGCCAAAAGTAAATATATTTCTTTAACCGGAGAATTGAAGTGTAAGCATTTTTACCAGAAAAAAGGTAAAATTCCAACCAACTTGTTGAAATTTTAACAGAACAATTTAAATCCTAACAGAATATTACCATTTTTATGCCCAGAAATATGGATTTTGAAACAAAAAAGATGAATTTTCGAACCAACAGTTTAATGTGTAATCCAAAAGGATGAATTCTCTATCTAAATAAAAAACAAATGTTCAACAAATTCTACAAATTTTTTCAAGATTCAAAAAATGTTCTGTAGAATAATTAAATTTTTGGTCAAATGGTTCAGTTTTGTAGATAAAGTGACGAATCTTGGAAGGAATCACAAAAATCAATAAAGTTAAACTTCGTACCAAGTAATTGAATTTAGATTTGAAAAGTTTTATTCTAATCAAAAGATATGAAAGGTTCTATTCCAATTAGGAATATATTGAAACTTTGAAATAAAACAGTCAAAAACGAAACAGATGAATTTCTAAATAGATGTAAAATAGTGGCTATTTCAACAAACTTTTATTTTTATCCTCAATGAAAAACAGTCGAAGTAAACTAAGGACGACGAATTTTCAACTAAAAAAAAATTAATTTACAACGAAATACTTCAATTTTCAAAATTGTTTGGATGTTCGAGAAATCGGTCGAATTTTCAACAAAAATATTTAAAAATTGGTGAAATAATTGGATTGTCAGGAAAATAGTTGAATTTCCAACTAAAGTAACGAGTCTCCAAAGAGACGAAGTTTCAATAAACATTTGCATCATCTTTAAAAGAAAAAAGATCAAATTTCAACCAAAAATGGCGAATTTTCTAACTAAAAATGCGCATTCTTTCGGAAAAAATTATTTCCAAACCTAAAATATGAATTTTAACCAAAACGATCATTTTCATTAAAATAGTTCAATTTCCAACGAAATAACTGAATTTTCAACATAAAAGCTCAGTTTTTAACTAAAGTGATGAATCTGGAAAGGAAGAAGATAATATCACACAAAAAAGTTTGACCCTCCGCCAAATTGTTGAATTTTCAAATCAGACAGTTCGATTCGAAATGGAAAAAATATCTGATATTTGAGCAAGAAAGAAAGAATGAAACATGAAAGCAGAAGCAGTCAAATGCATGCAAAGAAGGTCGAACTTTTTTCCGAAACATGCATTTCCATACCCAAAAATATTAATTCTTAACCCAGAAAGATTCATTTTTAACCAACTATTTCAATTTTCATGGCAGAGAGTTTTTAACAACACAGTTAAAAAAGAAAAAATGAAAATAGCCAATGGTCATGTCAGACTTGTGAAACCAGTTCCCATCCGATCACCGAGGTTAAGCAGCATTGGGTGTGGTTAGTACTTGGATGGGTAACTATCCGGAAAATCCTTGCTCTTACTATGAAGTCGGAAAAAAGGCTCTATGATTCTATTCTGATAAAAATACCTATAAATAATAATAAATCAATATCTATGTATTCGAAGAAATCTAAAAAAAAATAGCGCCAAAACCTCCCGGGGTCCAAAATTTTACTTATGGCGATTTTCTTGTACCCGTTAAAACAGCGTCATGGGGCTGAGATTCAAGAAATAACTCTTAATTCTTATTCCATAGCTGATTGTAAACAGAAATCCTAAGGCTCAACTTGATACACATAATATCAATAATTCGTAATGTAATTTACAAAAAGAGTTTTCTGTTTGTGTTAACATTCATGGGGTTTGCGCAACCTCTGAATATCATTTTTTTTCTATTCAACTCGGTAGAAAAGAGCATGATAAGTCGGATGAAAATCAAATGAAGCAATTCCTTCATTTGTCAGAAGGTCATAATCTAGTATCTGATCATTAGGGAGGAAATCTCCCCCTAATGGGTACTCAAAGACTGACAAGGGATCTTGAATCTCCAACCTTGGATGAATGAAAAATGAAAAAAAAATGATAACCCTTTTTCCTCTCTCTCTCTCTTCCTCCTTCCTCTATTTTCTTTCCACTCTCTCCTTACACGCAGAGAGCGCTCGGAGATATGCAAACGTCTTGCCTCACGACGTTCGGACATAACTCAAGCACACAAACACCAGCATTCGAACACATCTTCATGGGCTGAGGACACTATAAACCTCGATACCGGGCGAATAAAATCCCGGATTTACAGTCCTGATACCAAGCGAGCAAGCAAGAAACCAAGCGAGCGGCGTCCTGTCCTGTTCTGTCCTGTCTTGGAGCTGTCCTGTTTGTCGCTTTCGTCCGGTGTGGGTTGGCTCATCACTGATGACCACGTCCCATAGTATCTTTTCCTCAGTCCCCAAGTATTGACCAATACGTACTCAGCCTTATTTGAATCAGCTCGTTGACATTGTTTACTCCACAAATGTGTGGTACCAATATTGGAACCACTTCTACATTGGCACCACTCTCACGTTTTTACCACTGACACATTCGCAACACTTATACACTGGCACCACTCACACATTGGTAGAGTGGTTTCAATATATTCGGTGTTAGATGGAGTAGCTTTACGAAGACCCTCGTTTGGATCATACAGTGTATTCCCTCTTCCTTATCGACCCAATCACCAGTACCTTGTTCGATACCATTTGAGGACCTCCCATAACCTACCGACGCCATTTCGATAGGGCCTGTCAGGACTGCACCCACACGCTCCGGATGAATCGTAGATAAGGTCAAGCATGTGCAGGTGTGTTTTCTCGCCTTCAGATGAACGACATCAATGTTTCACTAGTTCAATCGTCGGTAGAGGAATTAGCATTTCCACGTTACAGAATTTTCCTATCAAAGCGAACCCCTTCCTAGGCTCGGTCAGGAATAAAGTTACACAATTTCCTCTAACTCTAGCCTTAGTGCTATACTGTAACGGCTTCGTCTTATGGATGATTTTATGACGCTAGTCAGTGCCTTCTCTATTCCCTTAAGATTTGTGAAATTGTGATGTTGACACCATTTCCAATACCTTCTCGATTACTTTCTGCTATTTCATTTCCCCTTTCTCCTTCGTTTGTTTTATTCTTCATTACTTGTCTCAATACTTCTTCATCTCCTCTTATCAAGAACTTTCCGTATATTCATACTCTTCTTCTAACAGTATCAGATCCTTCTCTTTTTCCTCTCTCCGTATCTCTATCATTCCCCATCCATCCGCTGCTCCTCTTTTTCTATACACGCATTCACCAACCACAACTACATTTTCTACTTCTATCCTCCTTATCATTGCCCCATCTCTCTCTTCCATATCTCTTTCTTCTACAATTCATTCCCTTACTTCTGCCACAATGTGACCCATCACCTACTCTTTCATCCAATCCTCCTTCGCTGCTTCCATCTCCTACGCACATTTCAACACGTGCTTTCTTCTCCTGAGCTTCTGTTTCCTCTTACCACCATAAATCTAAAAATAATAGCTCCTTCCGCAACACCACATCATTACTCTCGTTCTTTAAGAGTCACCTTTAGACTTCATCCTTTCTCATGCAACTAGCACCCTTCCTCTCAACTATTCAAGCTTCTTCATTCATTTCTAAGCCTGACTATCCCTTTCCGAAATTCACCATTTGAATACCTTTATGTTACTACAGTCTGTCTTATGCTGCACCTCACTACTTCATTCCATTCGTTTTCCTTTTTCATCATTTCTGGATATCTTAGCTCTTCTTCTCTCTAAACAATCCCAAATGAGCTGGTGTACCTTTACTCCAAGATTTTTCTCATCTTTTCTCTCATCGCTATGACCTCATCTCTTTCATTATTCCCTGCCAATCCCTAAACCTTACTCCACACCTCTCATCTCAAGCGTACCACGTCACCCCTTCTCTCTTCCTCCGTATTCTCCTAGGCACACGTTTGTGCAATATTGCTCTCGTATCCTCTCCTCAATTTCTGTTAAAAATTCTAGGACCTCCTTAGTTTTCCAACTACCATTTTCTCTCATTATATTCCTTCTTTCATCATATAACCATATGACTTTATAACCCATCACCCTCAAATGTCTACTCCATGGATGAACCCTCACCACATCAGCACTTTAGACATCTACCCTCTTATTCTCTACTCATCTTTGAACCTTTTCTTTTCTATACACCACACTTGTCCAGTTGCTCAGCTCGCACATCTCGAACCCTCCCTCACTCCTATCTCATTCCTTCCTCCTACTTCAAGCCAAAAATCCATTCTCATTATCAGATTCATCTCTCTCATTATCTGCAACTATAACCAAACTGGCTTTAATTAGAGCATTAACTAGTAATGACTAGAAACTACAGTTTGCCTGTCCCTAAAAGTGTTTCCTATATTTCATTCTTTGCTTTCTAGGAGTCTTTCGAAATACTCTATTAACTTGACCACTTATCCTATACCTATTTCCTTATTAATATAATTCTTTCTCCTCTTTCCCTGCTCACCACTTTCCATTCCTTTCCTTCCTCTACTAAACCTAACTGATCCTCTCTTATGTGACTTCTCACCTGCTTCTGTCTTTTTTTCACTCCACATTTTCTGGTAATCTCTAGCTGAAATTCCAGTTTCTTTATTTCCTCTTTCGTTTATTCTCCCATCTTCTTCTCTAGCCTGCATTTACTTTTTCTGAATGTGGGCTTCCACCAACACTCTCGTACCTCACTCTCAATCTGTCTATTTTATACTCCAAACCTCCTCGTTTCTCATCTTTTCTCCAAATTTTTCTAACTCATCTTCGTACAACTACCTATTTTCGATTTCCTTTACTTCACTCCTCTTTTTTTACCTCATACTTCCTACTTCAACAAGCAAGCGCTCAGCGCTCATCACTTCCATTACAATCATCAGCTTGATTCTTCTTTTTTCGACAAAATAAATTCTATCATGGTGTCCCCTTCTCCTGTGAACGTTATTTACACCGCTCCATTCCCCTTTGTAATGCCGTAACACGTATACAGTCCTATCTCTGCCAATCAGTTCAGAAGTTAGCTGCCCTTCTGATTCGTTTCACCATGTTCTGAGTTTCTAGGGAACAAACCCTTTTTTTCGTATCACCCCACTCCTCCTTGTTCTCTAGTCCATGTATTTAGGCGCCTCTCTTCCCATCACTACCAACAACAGTCGCATCTACTTTTCCTACTCGTATTCTCTCTGCTATTGCTTCGTCCTCTTCTCCTTCATTCTCTTGCTTTTCTGCTTCCAACACCATTCCCTCTCTTACTCCTTACACTACGTCACCTATACTACTTCCTTTCACATAATTCCTTTTCACTGTTGCATCTTCTACACATATCCTTTTAGTAATATTTTTGCCATTTCTATTAAAACCTCTTGTCTTTGTAGAAGCAAAGTGAGGAGTTTAATAGGCTCTAAGAGAGATATATCAAGTGGCCATTGGGGTTGGCGAAGAGTTTACCTAATTGAATTGTTAGAAGGGAGAAGCAAAAAAGGAGTTGAGGTATTGCCATAGGGAGTCGAGCGTGTTAGTATTAGGAGACAATTCTGGTAGAAGAGAGAAGTAATCTAGTGAGGTAGTGTGGATGGGAGAAGGAGAAATGAAGAGAAGCTGGGAGGAAGGATAGTGAGAGAGACAGATATTTCGAAGAATAGTCTTTATGGTGATAAAGTTTTCAGGAGTCACGAGTAGGAGAGGAAGGTGTATGAGATGGTTGAAAGAGAGGAGGAAAAAGAAGACGATAGGTGAGAGGGGTCAAGATTTAATAGGAACTGTAGGAGGATGACTCCAAGAGAAAGAGCGAGACATTTGTGCAAGGAAAAAAAAATTGGGTTTGGAGTTTCTCGCGAGTATGAAATGCGAAAGTAGGAGGGTTTGATTCGGTTTTGGCTTCCTTGAGTAGAGAGAGTGAGTAAATCATGTGGGGAGGTGTATGCAAAGGTGGAAGAATTCGAGGTAGAAAGAAGTGAAATTAGCATGGTGGTGGTATTGCATGGAAGAGGGTACAGAAGGTTGGTCGAATAGGTTAAGTGATTGTTGAGTAAGACGAAGAAGAGATGGAAGGAAGGGAACGATTGAAGAAACAAAAAAAATTGAGGAAGAGAGGAAGTAGTAATGATATAGTGTTATTGTGCAAGGAACAATAAAAAAAATTTTGGAAAGTCACGAGATCTAGAATTGGAATTAGTTTGGTAGGTTGGGGACAGAGCTTATGAGCATTCTCTTATTGATTTCAACTTCTTGATTTGCCTGCACCTTGAGATTAGAGTAGCTAGCGTGTCTGTTGTCTGTCAGGAGGAATGATAAATAGAAGATCGTTCGTGCACATCAAGTCTCCACTGCTATTCACCCTTGTTGGCAGGACATTAGCGACGTTTACAAACTACTCCATCACCTGTGCCAGTCGACCTGGAGAGGATATCGGAACTGTCCTCAGCACCTTGGGAAATCAAATGGTCAGTGCCTTCCATCTCTTCCGTATTTCCCAAAACCACTCCATACATAGCCTTCAGCTCATGAACGACTGCTACTCTTGATCTAGCCTGTTTCCGTCACGCTCTTCTGGTGTTGTGTATCTTTTTTTATGAAGGTTATTCAGTTGGCTAAGGGAAACTAGGATTATATCATACTAGGAGAGTAACGCCGCCAAGGAGCAACTCTGTTCTCTTATTGTAATTATCTTCATAGCAAATCGTTTCAATCCAACGTATATTATTTTAATCAATATTAATTTATTTTGAAAGATTTACAGATAATGAATTCATTTTTCTGAACGTACATATAGTCAATTTCCTAACATTCTGAGAATATAATAAAATATTATTCTCCATGAGAATAGTCGCATTTCTTCTCTTGTTTTCTTCGTCTTTTCATCGCTGAACTCTCTCCTTTTCTTCTCTTCTTCTCTCCTCCTTCTTACTCTTTTTCTCTCTTAGCTTTCTTCTTTCTCGTTCTTCTCGTTTCCTTCTCTGTTCTCTTCTCACCTGTTTCTCTTTTACGTGACCCCTCTCCTTCTCTCCTTCACTAACCCTCTTTTTTCATTCTCCCCTTCTTTGCTAACTTCTCTCCTTCTTTTCTTTCCTTATTCTCTCCTTCTCTTCTTCACCTGACTCTTCCTATCCAGACTTTCTTTTTCTCTTATATCTCTTCTACCTTTTTCTTCTCCTAACACTTCTATTTTCTTCTCATCTTCTCCTCTTCTTCTCCTTTTTGCTCCTTTTCTCTCCGTCACTCAACTCTTTTCGTCCTTGTGCTTTCCTTTGTTCCTCCTCTCTTTCTCATTACTCTATTCTTATCTTCTCCTCTTCTCCTATTCTTTTTTTCTTCTTTCAACTCTCTTCTCTATTTCTCTTTTCTTCCTCTTATTCTCTTCTTTTTTCCTTTCATTCTCCGATACTTCTTTCCTCTCCTTCATTTCTTCTTTTCTCTTTCCCATTTCCCTTCATCTGTTAACGCTCTTTTACAGTTCTTACCTTTTTTACATTTTCCATTCTCCTGTTCTCTTCAAATCCTCTTTTCCGCCCTACGCTGTTACTATTCTTCTCTTTTCTCCCCTTCTCCTCTGCTCTTCTGCTATTCTCCCAACTCTCTTCTCTCCTTTATTCTATCTCCTGTTCTCGTCCTGCAGTTCTTCTTTTCTTTGTTTCTTCTTTTCTTTTTCTCTTTATTCCCAGAATATCTTCTTCTCTTCTTGGCTTTACCCTCCCTTTCCTCCGACTCCCTCCTTCTTTTCTTCTGCTTCTTGCACTCTTGCACTCTTGCACTCTCCTTACTTTATCCTTTTCTCACTTCCTCCTTATATTCTCTCTCAAACTCACCTACCCTCGTAATATTCGTCCACTTCCTTCTTCTCTTGAATCCTTCTTTCTCTTCCTATCGTTCTCTTTCTTTACGTCTCTCTCACACATTTCTTCCTTCTCTATTCCCCTCGTTTAAAACTCTCCTTTTTCTCATCACTCTTTTCTTCTTTTGTTATCATCTCGTTCTCTCGTTTTCTCCTCTTCTTCTCTTCACTTCTAAATTTTCTCTTTCTCCTTCCAATCTTCTATCCTTCCTTCTTTCTTTTCTTCTCACAACTCTCTTCATGTCTTTACTTTCTCCTTCTCTTCTTTGTCCTTTTTCTTTTATTCGTCTTTCCTCCCCTTCTTATATTTTGGTCTCCTACCCTTTTTCTCTTCTCTTCTTCACTTATTTTGTACTCCTCTTCTACTTCTTTCCTCAACTCTCTCTGCTCTTCTTCTTTTTAATCACTACTTCTCTCCTTCTCTTTATTTCTTTTTTCTCTTGTTATCCTCTTCTACTTTTCTCTTCTCTGATTTTCTCTTTTTCCCTGTTTCTCTTCCATGCTCGTCCTCTTTTTGCTCTTGAGCCTTTCTTCTCTTCATATCCTTACTGTCTTCTTTTCTCCCTCTCTTTTTTGCTTCTTCCTTTTTCCTAGTTACTTGTCTTCCCTTCACTTTTTTCTTCTTCTCTTCTTCTTTCAATTCTTTTCTTTTTTTCCCCTCTTCTTTGCTAAACCCCTCTTGAATATTTTCTTCTCTCCTCACTGTAGAATTCTTCTTCCCTCTGTCGCTTATTCTCTCCTCCTCGTATCTTTTCTTTACTTTGTGCCTTCTTCCCTAGAGGGATAGATCACATTCTCATAGTCACGCCTTTTCTTCTCTCTTTTTTCGTCACTTTTTCTCCTTTTCTTCCCTTCTTTTCACGATTCTCATCTCGCTTTTATTTTTTCCACTTCTTTTCATTTTATCTTCTGCTACTTTTCTCTTTTTCATTCTTCTGTTCTTTTCTTTTTCTCTTCCCCTCCTCTTTTTCTCTTCTTCTTTTCTTCTCTTCTTGTCCCAACTTTTTTCTTCTCTTCTTCTATCTCTTTCTGATGGTTACCTTTTTCTGTTCCGTAAATTTTTTTCTCACTCAACTCCCTTCTTGTCATAAATCTATTCACTCTTTTTTTCTTTTCTTCTATTTCTACACAGTTTTTGAATCTTTCTTACCAGAGATCGATTTATAACAACGATGTAACGAAAGATTCATAAATCAAAAACAGTTTTAGTTTTGAATAATAAACTGTTGAATATAACTAAAAAAGACGAATTTTCAAGTGAATAGTAAAATCTTTCTAATATAAAAAAATTTGAATTTTCGATTTTTTGAGAAAACTCGAAAAGTTGTAAATTTCATCCTGGAGGGCTTCCAAAAAAAAGCATTTTTTCCTGCAAACTTTCTTTCATACCTTGCGTTGTTTGGCTGAAAATTCGCATTTCCGTTTATATTTTAGAATTTTGAAAATGCTAAAACTTTGACAATTTTGTTTTCATTAAAAAAAATCATGAGGATAAATTGTTTTACTTTTAACCTTCTACAAGAAACCGTACTTATTAATTTTTAAATAATTTAAGAAATAAAAGAAAAACTCAAATATGAAAAAGAATAAAATTTTTATCAAGTGATTTTACAAATTTCTGAAAAGTGAAAAACATACAATTAACAATAATGAAATGTTCAACCACAAATGCATAATAATTATAAAGAAGATGCACACAAACTATCAAATAGTTGAATAGTTAAGTCAGATCGCTGCGAAAAGTTACGAAAACCCTTTTTTAAATTTTATAAATGATTCAAAATGGAGTTCAAGAAATTAAATATCAATTGGATAAAAATTGTTATCTAGGGTCACTGCAAAATAATTCAAAAAATCACTATTTTCTCCTAGTTGTTGGAAAATGTTTCTAATTTCGTGTTTACAAAAAATCTGAAAATTCCACGAAAAATCGTGTTGTTTGCAAAAATTGTAGTACAGAAAAAAAGTGCTGTTAACATTTATTGCAGCTAGCTCTGTTTTGAAACCTAAAACCTCAACAACCGATCAAGTAAGAGGCCTTCTGCCCCGCACACATAAAAAATCATACACAGCTACTACCCTTTGGTAACACGAAATCTAAAACGTACGCACACAACAGTGACACGGTGACACGGTTACGGGTTACAGGGTAACGGTAGCGTTAGAGATTTCTTATATAGGATTAGATACGAATGTGAACAAAAAAATTCTAAACAATCGAAGTGGGAAAAATATGAAAAAATATGCTCTACGTTTGAACAACATTCGCTGGATTTAATGAACAAGCAACCTAGCTTTTTTCACATCCATTTCACATGTACTCCTCCACCTATATTACTCGAATTTCCAAAACACTTGAAGAAATAATTGTACTCCAGGAAATAAAAAGTGTATTCAAACTCCAGGATTCACTCTTCTAGTCTTTTTTGTACACTGAATATACTCCACACTCAGATATGGATTTGTCCTTGCTCTCATTTCCACTACATCCATACTTTTCATTCGAAACAGACCGGAATCTGCAAAGAATTAAAAAAATAACCAGAACATTCATGCCTGAGAATCACAATGTTGTGCAAATGGCGGATGGATGACTGCGTCCGGCCCGGTCTTGATGGTGTCAGCTTCCAACTGCGCATGTGCCGGAAAGTGCGGGCCTATTTTGATTTAGTCGAAACTATCAGTGAACATACTAATAAATATTACTAAACTTGTGATGTTTTCAGAAAAGGTTCAATTCAGCGAAAGAAATGATGTTCAAAAGGAAGTCAAATTTAATGACAACTCAATTCATAGTGATCAACGCCGGAAACCCCTTCCCTCTCTCGTTCATCCAAAGTCTGGAAAAAACACCTGTCTTTCTATGGTGTAAAATAGTTTAGGACTTTGCAGAGGCGGAGAAGACGCCCGAGAAGAGACGGGAAAGAATCGTATCGATACTCTCGCATTATTCGACGAAGGGCATAAATAAAGGGGTGTAGGAGCATTAGGTGATTCTGAGAATGCATATAATTAAGCACACCGTCCTTTTCGAGTGTGTGCTGATCTACAGTCTTTCTACAATCTACATAAAAGAGACGATGCACAATCGAAGATTGTATTGCAAATTCGTGCAAGTGTTGGATAATGCAACCTCACATTCCTTTCTCTTTTTTTTTGTTGGTATTGCTTTCCTGGACTCAATAGTATTGAAGGTTCCCAAGGGGTTATAGATAGAGTCTGGAAACCCTGAGCAAACCCAGAATTTGCATGCCTCCTTTGTTTCTCCATCTACTTGGACACTATCAGTTCAAAAAAATTTGAAATGAACACATGGTGGTGATTGATGAGGCGACCCCAAACGTCCATTTCTCAATAACTACATGGATATTCATTTTACAATATTTCAATTAAAGTATTTTTTGTTTCGTTTCGTGTCTCTCAATTTTGAATGCATTAATTTATAGCACCTAGAAACTATTTTACAATTCTAAACATATTTCCAGATGATTGAAATTTGACGTCAGGAAATTTTCACTGCTGCGCAAGCTTTTTTCTGATTGAAAAAATAAATTATTATTATCATAATAATAATTATTATTATTATGAATGATTTATGAGAATAATCTAGCAAATATTTTAGAAATCCCCCTATTGTTACAGGATATTTCGAAAAACATCCCTACTATATCATCTTACCCTTCACGTCCGCCATTTATATCGTGCAAGAGCAGATGATCCTCTCAAAGCTTTACTGACGACATAACCTTAATTTTTATAAGAAACCCAGTTCGTATTGTTCACATGGGTAAAATTATCTTGACGTCCTAAAAGGATATGAAGAATGAAACTCCTTAGGGAAATTTGATTTATTATAACTTATTGGTATATATTCAATTTTTTTCAAATATTAGGCTGTATTCCGTCTACAAATAATATGATGTACGATGAGGGAAGAATGGTTCGATACAGTAATTCTTGCGTATATTCGAATTTTCGAATGGTAACATCAACTAACCTTAAAATTGGAACATTTTATTTTGAACAGTAATGGTAATACTCTCCCTCTTTTCCCTCTCTCATTTCTGTATTAACAATGTTTACTATAGAATAAGACTTGATTTGAGGAAATCGTCTCATAAGTTTGAAAGCCCTTCAAAGTTTGCTCTTCCCGTTTAAAAATGCAACTGTTTGGTAGGGAGTTAATTTTTTCCATGAGGATTCAACGGTGTTTGTCGATCCTTTTGTCTTTTTCATACAATAGGAGAGAGCTCTTTATTGGAGAAAAAACGTTTCGCTTGTAGCGTACAAGCCTCTTCAGTTATAGGGAAAAATTAACTCTTCTGTCTCCGTTTACAGTTTACAAACTAGAGTCAATCTTGTCATGTCGCCAATTGTATATAATCAAAAAACCTTCAGATAAGCTTGGTGTAGTGTATCAAGAACTATCAGGTACAATGAAAGATCCAAAATGTTTGTCACATTTAAATAATATGAATGAAAATTGCAGTGTTAGTATATATCTGTGGATTGGGAGAAAAATATAAATATTATGTCAAAAAATGGTGGAGCATTTACATGTTCATCCCAATCCACAGATATAACTGACACTTTTTAAATTACATAATACATACAGAGGAAAACAAATGAAGTCATGGACTATGGAAAAAATAGAGAGTGTTGTAGAAATGGAAAATGCACCATACACTGTAAAAAATTTTCTTGAAAATTGACGCAATGATGTAAATTTCCAGCAAGAAATTACATGCGTCAGCAATGCAAATT